>SNQJ01S0085708.1:40530-59749 GCA_010110895.2 Picea sitchensis | reverse complement strand
TCATCAAATACAAATTAGAAAAAGAACTCACTTATTTTGTATTTCCAACATTAGAGTTTCAAGTAATGATTGCATATGGAGGTACCATAAATTGTTCTATGAAGTGCCATAGTATTAAGCTCAATATAGGTGAGTCATTTTTGGTAGTCCCATGATTTCCATCCAAATGGGTGTTGTTGATGTTGTATTAGGGGTCCAATGGTTACAATCGTTGGTAAAAATTTCCCTTAACTTTCAAGATATTTTCATGAAATTTTCTTCGCAATACAAGGAAATTGATCTTAGAGGTATGCAAGGGAAACCCTCTAAGGTGATAAGCTCTAATAACATGACAAAATTAAAAAAAAAGGGACACCATGGTGTGATTTCAAAATTGTGCTCACTATATATTCACACATCTATATCATCTGCTCCAGTGGATCTCCAAGTAGTTATTAACAACCATTTCAAGGTATTTGGAGATATGCTTAAGGTTCTTCCAATTGCTCGAGATCATGACCATGTTATTCATTTGCAACCAGAAAGTGTACCACCTAACATTAGGCCTTATAGGTATTCATATGTACAGAAGAATGAGATTGAGTGTATGATCCAAGAAATGTTAGAGGTAGGAATCATTAAAACTAGCCAAAGTTCTTTCTCTTCACCAATAGTGATGGTTACAAAGAATAATGGTTCATGGCGTATGTGTGCAGATTATAGACAACTCAACAAAATAAGCATCAAATATAAGTTCCCTATTCCCGTCATTTATTAATTGCATGGAGAAAAATTATTTACAAATTTGGATCTTTGTTCGGCCCGATATCATCAAATCACAATGAGGGAGGAATACATTCCCAAAACAACCTTTAGACCACTTGAAGGTCATTATGATTTTTTGGTTATGCCATTTGGACTTAATAATGCACCTTCAACTTTTCAAATCTTGATGAATTATATTTTCAAACCCTTCCTTAGAAAATTTGTGTTAGTATTTTTTGATGACATACTAATCTACAAAAAATCTTGGGAAGAGCATGTACAACATGTTGATTGAGTATTAAACTTTTGGAAGAGAGACAACTTTATGTAAATCCTTCCAAGTGTGCCTTTGGTGTTAAAGAAGTGGAATATTTGGGTCATATTGTATCTCATGAAGGTGTAAAAGTGGATCCTAACAAAATTAAATCTACGAGGGAATGGCCAATTCCCAAAATCTTGAAGAAAATTAGAGGATTCTTAGGATTGAAAGGATATTACCAAATTTTTTTCAAGCACTATGGTCAAATAACAACACATCTAACAACATTATTAAAGAAGGAAGCATTTTATTGGACCCAAGAAGAAACCAAATATTTTTAAAAACTTAAGGAGATTATGTGTACAACTCCCATCCTAGCCACACTTGACTTCACAAAAACATTTATTGTGGAGTGTGATGCCTCAAGCGAGAGCATTGGTGCATTTTTAATGCAATAAGTAAGGCTCCTTTCCTTTGAAAGAAACCAAATTAAAGAAAAAAACTTACTCAAACCCATTTATGAAAACAAAATGTTGGTCATACTACTTGAAGTTAAGAAATGGTGTTGTTACCTAATAGGAAGACACTTCAGAGTAAAAAAAATCATGATAGTTTGAAGTACTTCTTGGAGAAACAATTATCGTCAGAAGAGAAATAAAAATGGGTTACAAATGTGTTAGGTTATGAATTTTAAATTATCTACAAGAAAGGAAAGCATAATATTGTGGAAGATGCACTTTCAAGGAAAGAAGAAGAAACATAGGGTTCACCATGTGCTATTTATAGTCCTCAATCTGATTGGGTGGAAGAAGCAAGGATATAATGGAAGTAATATGAAGAGTTCTGCAAGATCATTCAACAACTACAAGAGGACCCTGGTGCATTAGATAAATTTATGTGGAATAATGATTTGCGATGGTATCATGATCAACTATATTTATGTAAGAATTCCCAACTCAAATAGAAGTTCTCTCGGAAATTGCACACTTATCCTATAGGAGTTCATTCATGGTTCTTGAAAACTTACCACATGATCAAGAAGGATTTTTTCTGGGAAGGTCTTAAAAATAATGTTCAAAAGTTTATGTCTGAATGTGTGGTCTTCCAACAGAATAAGAGAGATACAATCAAGAAGACATGTCTTCTACAACCATTATCTATAACAAGTCAACGTTGGGAAGACGTTTCAATGGATTTTATTATAGTTTTACCCAAATATGAAGAAAATACTGTCATCATGGAAGTAGTGGATTGGCTGACAAAGTATGCCCATTTTTTCTCTCTTCATTATTCTTGGACGATCAGTCTTGAAAGCAATTTTTGTAGTTTTGAGGAAAAATCCTAAGTATATGAAAAGTGTGTGGAAGAAGAAGGAAAGCTAGAGAGTGCACAGATGAGGTGTATCTAGCAGGAAAGTGCGCAAAAGGAAGACAACACGCATCTCAAAGAATAAAGCTCGAAGAATAAAGACAGAAGAATAAAGCAAGGAAATAAAGCATAACAGAAGAATGACAACCTGAAATTCCAAAAATAGAAGAAAAACTGAAAAGTAACATGAAGGCTGAAAATACGAAGAAAGGAGTCGAAAAGCCAGTTAAATGAGTTGGCCATGCATTGTAATGGGATATTTTTGGGATGAAAAGATAAGGGTTTTTAGCCCTAACTTTTGATATAAAAATGTAACGGGTTGGGAGATTAAAGGTTCAATCATTTGATTCAGCTAGGTATTATTCTGATGAAATTTGATTATGATAGATTAGGTTATGTTACAGTCTGATTGATACTTAGTCCAGAGTTATGGAATGTAACAATTGAAGGTTGAGAAGGATGAATAAATGAATGATAAATATATGTTACAAAATGTTGTGTTGTCTATATTTTTGTGTTTGATTATGAATACTATTTGCATGCATCCTAGAGTAGCTTCACATGATAGTTAAGAATGGTGCAATGATTCATGACTGTGACAGTAAAAAATCTATACAGTAAACTTGAATATGATAAGTATAGTAATCTAAATCATAAGTAAGTTAATAACATAATATAATAGAGTTATGCACACAACATAATAAGGAAGAATGAACTGAATGTTTACCTCCTATTCTCTTACCACTGCAGAAGCCTAGTTCTTGCAGTTTCCATAGATACCTTGGGTGAGACTTCATCTGCACAAGAAAGTGATTCTGAAAGGGCCCATCTCTGGTGGGTTTTGTTGGTCTTAGATAAATTGAGCCTTGGGTATTACAACCCACACACATAATAGCTCCAACAAATGGTTCCATTGTTCGGACCAGGACTTTGCGATTAAGGGGATGTTTTGGAGGCTGACTAAGAAAGATATCTCAGAATGGTTGGGAAGGAAGGAGTGAGAATTCACACGACAATAGAATGTAAAACCTCATATGAGTGACAATAAATGGCTGCAAACGTATGTGTTCACATATTTGCATGAAATTTTCTTTGGTGAATTTCCAGTTGTTTTGACAGAGTGGCTAGAAATATTGGTGGATAAAATTGGAAGGTTCAACACCACAACGCCAAGGAATTGGACTCCCAAATTGGTAAGAAAACATAATTCTGTAAGTAACCCAACTACTCGAGCAATTTATTTTTGGTTGAATAGCGCACTAGGTGGTTATGTTACATATTTTGCAGTAGATTGTATTCAATCATACAATGTCCCAGAAAGGGACTTTTTCAAAGGTTCGCATGGGAGGTTCTTGAAATCATTAAATACATGGACAAAGATGCTATTGTGTGAAAATCACGTGATGGTGATGCAATCTGACTGCTAAGGGGTTCACACACATAGGGGAACTAGGGGATGACAAGAGGATCGTCTAAGAGAATGCAGGAAGCAAGGAAAGAGGCAGGTAGGGATCGAGGATGAAAGAAGAAGATATACCAAAGGAAGGATACAAGTTTGGAGAGTTGCGCAGAGGGAGGAAGTATAAGAGGCAAAATACTGAGGCTAAGAGAAGAGAGTTGTGGAATGAGATAGAGGAAATATAACCTTGTGCACTAGTCCAAATCATCGAGGTACCATACCTAGGGGGAGAAGAAGAGGATTTCCAGTCCATTCCGATAATAGAAGAGCCATCAAATCCTACCCAGACATGATCCTGCATTGAATCCATGGCCCTGTGTGTGCCACCACAATCAAAAGTAACGTTTGAATATTTTTCAAAATCATTTGTAGTTAGATAAGGAGGACTGAGTAGTAGCAGTCAGAATAGTGGAATTAGTGTGTAGATTCAAAATCAAAGTCAACCAACATCACCAAGAGGAGGGACTACATCGAACAACATGGCTGGGGTAGGTAATTCACAATTGTTTACCTTTATCTAATTGAGTTTCAAGTGACAGTGCTTTGTAATTTCTGGGTACTTGGACATAACGGTCCATAGAGGCAAGAGAGGCAACATGAGGCATGGAGTGCATAGGAGGCGATGATGGCAATGGGACATCAGGCCAATGGACTATACTAGAAAGAGGATTTGCAGGAATTTTCTCTTAGCCATCATTTCCTGGTTGCATGGGAGGCTCGGGAAAATAACAAATACTTGGGTGAGGTTGCAGGGGAGGAAAAATAGGTGTTTGAGGTGGATATAAGGAAGGATGTTCAGGAAGGTTCAAGTAGTCGTTTTGTACCCGTTGATTGAACTCTTCAGAGTTGGAATCAAAGTGTATTGAGAATATAATTATTTTATTTCTTCATTGTTTCCAAAAAACATTAGGCATTCTTCCTCTCCTACCTTTGTTTCCCCTGTTTCCACTGAGGTTACTGTAGTGATTGAAAAATATCATCTATATGCATCAATAATCCAATTAGTAAATATGCAAGACAAAATATATAAAACATCTAGTACTATTTTGATTTCAAAGGATTTAGAAATTTCTCTGAAAATACCAAGCAATCAAGCATGCAAAGGGATAATGAAAGGGAATGAAACAAAACATGGAAGAAAAACTATAATTTGATAGATAACCCTCTCTTTACATGTTGTTCCAAAAAATATGAGTTGTACTTTCTTTATCAAACTTCTTCATATGAATAGTCATTAACCTCTCTGAACATGGGCAATGAATGAAATTGAAATAGTAAATGATAGAGAAATAATGACATGGGATTTGTAATTTACGAAAAATGTTATAATATGGCAGGAACACATAAAGAGTTTCATGTTCATAATCCATAAACAATCAATTAATTCTATTCAAATTATTTATCATTTTCCATATGAGTAAATTAAATACCTTCTATATTTTTCACTTTAGAATACTCATGAACAATTTTCTACAACATTCATGTATGCTTGAAACATTTATTGTATTCACCCAATACTTCTAAATCAAAAGATTCAATTTCTTTTATAATCAATTACATCATCAGGAGAACTAGTTTCATGAATTTTAAATGAAATATGTTTTGGGAAACTTAGGAATAATTTATGGAAAGTGATGCATAATGTGGGGATAATGCTATGTTCATATAAAAGAGAAATAAATAATTTTTTCATCCTTCACCTTTGCCTCATATTCTACTTTTATATTCAGCCAGTCAAACTCCTCAATTTGTTCCCAATTTTATAATTAAAACTATATCAAAACTCAACCAACTTTTCTTTAAATCAAACATAGCTTTCAAACTTATGGTTATTCAAGACTGTTGCAAAGTTTGTCACACAAGTCAAAAAAAAAATTAAAATTATTGGTCATAGGGTATAACTTCATTCTTTAATAGACCAAGCATTGGGTTTTTGATATTTTTCTATGAAATAAATGGTCCCAAATATGGCAAGTTACCCAAGATCTTGACCGGAACGAAGTCATAAAGTTATTGAGGAAACAATCCCAAATATTCATAAAACTTATACCCTTTGAAAAGACTAGAGAAATTTGAACTAGGGAAACAAAGGGTTTTGAGTAAATAAGGATAATAAAGAGTTAATATTATTGCCATATTTCATAATAAAAATGTGTGAATCCTTATCATTTGACCAGGAATAGTGGTAAGTGATTGAAACATGTTCATGTTTAAACCCCTCATATCCATTTCATAAATATCATCACTTAATTATATTGAATTATCATCGTTTAACACTAATGTTAACTAGCCACTGGACCACCGAGGAAACCAAATATTTTTCACCAGACATCGGGCCCTGAAAACTTTAAAAATGTGCCTTTAAATGTTTACTCTGATCTAGTTTAATCGGCCAGTATGAATCCTCCTTCAAAAATCCTCACGTAATCAAGAGTCTAGTCTGGTTTAATTGGCTACCAGGCACCAGGAAACTCATCCAACTAATTTTCTGATTGGAGGTCTTTCAACTAGCATCGTCCCATCAAAATATAAGGCCACTGAAAATTTTAAGGCTGGTCTTTTCAATGGATTTAAGGCTAGTCCAGTTACTAATCATTTTTTATTGTTGATCTCTTATGATGATCAATGATCATATATTCTCCTTCTAAATGCATACTCGTGGACACTCAACCACATCACTATATCCATGATTCTCCACCATACTTCAAATCACGATGAATTTCATATGAACTTCGTTACTAGTTCTTGATCTCGCTTCTAGTTAGATATGAGACCGATTCACCCCATTCTTTATTCATAGAAACTCAACCTCGTCCTACCCACATATTATTTCAACCAAGGGTAAACTCTCTCACATACTTGATGCTTTTAACCCAGTTTCTCACAGATGCAAAGGAAGGAAACTTTGGGAATCCAACATCCAAAATACTCTAGCATCAAATCGATTCATACTCAGGAATAATCATTACTTAGGAATCGATTCTGAATTATCACCACCTTAATGAAAAGAAACATTCACACACAACTCAGATGCATAAATGCAACATTTCTATTAAAAACTTTGTACATTAATTCTATAAAACTTAGAAATATCTCTGTATCTTTCTCTTGGCCTTATTTCACAATTTGAGCACTTCTCTAGCCCTGGCCACTCGTACCATTCATCCCTGCAAGCTTACAATTCTAAAGAAGGAATAAAACTAATAATTAGTTCAGATCCTAATTATTCTCCATAATATTTACAACTATTTCTAATATCTTTCTAATATCTCTTTCAACCCTTAATATCTTCTTAGTGAGGCAGATTCAATTACACTCTTGGCATTTTTATTAAATACCCACTTATCTTAAAATCCTTCTAGAATCTAATTGCAAACTTAGGGAAATATAATAATTTCATTAAGGGAACCCACTCCCTTTGGTAAATTCCAAGACCCACTTAGGCCTGCTCAACAAGGTTTATTTTGAGAGAATATGCTCTTGCATCAGTAAGGCTAATTCATAGTATTTGTATGATTTTATCAAAATAAAATCGAGCCATATCTCTATCAAAATTACGAACTCATATCAGATCTTGAAACATGGTATGACTTGCAAAAATATCAAACCACATGTTGAATAATTCATTTGACCCATATGACCCAGTTCAAACCAATGTTTAGAGCAACAAAGTGTTTCAAAGTATTCATTCTTTTTACAAATAAACACTTATAAACCCCAATTCGAATTCACATAACAAACTCAATGTAATGGAAAAGAGTTCAAGTAACCTTTATGTTGTTTGTACAAAATTTAGCTATCAGTATTATTATTCAAACTCAGACTCAAAAACAACATCCATTATATTGACAGGGATTCGACCCAAAAAACCCACACTTGGAAAAATAAAATAATTTTGTCGAATCAGTTTCCAATAGTGGGCGCATCATGTGTGAATCCCATTCAATTATGGCCAAGACTCACCAAAACAACAAAGGTCGACTAAAATCATTACTTGTGAACAACTTGTATCAAACTCTTGAATCCAATCCAAAACCAACCATCCATTATATGAACAAAGGTTCAAAACACGACTCAGACTTGACATAAACAAAATAATTTCAATGTTGGTCACATAATTATCAAAATGAAAAATATTGTGTTATTCAATGTTGAAATAAAACTTAAACTCAACAGTCATCCAATATGTAGACGTGGGTTCAACCATGACGCAAAATATACTCGAACCATATCCATTATAGCCATTACGGGTTGAACCCATAACTATGTTAATAAAAATAATATTTTTTTGAAGACTGGGCATATCAAACAATAGAGAGACTATAATAATTTGAACCCATGTCGCAACTTATAACTTTTACCAAAAATGGGTTCAACTCATTTCATTTTGAGAGCCACAGGGAAATGGAAAGTGAAAAATGAATTGAGAAAATAATGCATTCAACAGAGGATAGAAACAAAAAGCTTTTATTTTCCTTTGTAAACATAAACCCTTGAATAACATTCACAATATTTCCATTTAAGAGAGAAAATCATGGAGACATATCCATACACACTCAATATCAATAAAAAACAGAGCCATTGCTAACTCATTACTTTTCAAAACACATGCAAGAGATGTTCAACAAACTAAGAAGTACATACCTTACCTTGGAGCCTTTTTATACCAACTGTTTGATGTCGAGACGGTTTTTGCAACTACCAAGAACAAGCTTTCCCAAAGCTGAGATCAAGCTCTCTCTCTAGAGGCCCAATTGAATGAAACAACCAAAACCCAAAGAAAAATGAGGTGGTAAAACACGAGACCATGGGAGTAAAATCCCACGTCCTTGCTATTTAATTGATGGCTATCCCATCCTGTCGTCATTCAAAACCACATGCCTCCAACATAAAACGCATATCAAATAGAACCTTAAATGCATGTATGAAACAAATGAAACCATATAACCATTTAATTCATACTATGTGAACCTCATCTTAAGCTTGATACCATATACCACATCAACTCACATAACTTTATACCAAATAAACCTTGAAACTGATGTTACATCAATATAACCTCGAAACAAGTGATACCACATATCACATCATTTCATATAGCCTTATACCATATTGTATGTCAAACCCAATGTTTATGATGTTTTTCCCATACATTTTAATACTTTTTCCATGTGTTATACTATTTCCAAATTAACATTACCTTTATCATATCTCCATCTGTTATGACCCTAAGGGGGAATATATAGGGTTAAATGTATATGATATGACCCCAAGAGGGGGCATATATGGGGCTAAATGTACATGTAACGTGTAAATATATATGAAATAAGGTCGGCCTAATGGTAAAGGGGCCTCATGTGCAAGTGTGAATGGGTATATATAAAGGTAATGTATTCATTATTGTGGGGGGTGAATTGTGATGTAGGAAGGTACTTGGTTATTTGGAGGAGATTCTCCTATTATTTAAAGATTTGTTGTGTAACTTATCTATCTTGGAGTTGTGCTCCATTCTCACATTTTGTACATGGCTTGTACTTTTGTTTTGTTATGATGTTTTTAATAATTTGGATCATTACACCATCATTGTACCATGATATCAATGTGTTCTTGTAAGCCAATTTTAATGGTTTAAATCATACAACCATGACCTTTTGTGCATTATATGACCATATAACAAAGACTTTGTGTATGAGTCAAAAACATCTCATATGTGTATGATTTACAAAACCATAGGTTTACTTGTCATATATTGACTCCATTGCTTTATGACATATTCATATGTAGACCTATGTCAAACTCATTCAAGTTATATAAACTATAAAAGTTTATATGTCCTGAAATCATAATCATAAATAGTAACTTTGATTTATATTGTGCATATAATCATAGGAACAAGTCAAGTCACAATATTTGTAAATTTCACAAGTACCATGTCTCTAAGATGTTGAAGAGTGAAATAGAGTTACCATAACTAACATACACCAAAATCAAGTGCAATAAGCCTTTTGCATCATCCAAATAGGTGTATTGATAAAACTACAAGAACCTGAATCAGTGTACCATTACTTTAAAGCATCATAACTAAAATGAAATTGTAACTGATATGATAATATGCAATCATGTTGAGGGAAATGTTACGCTTGAAAATAGTCACTTATATGTTTTCTTCTAGGGGACCCCGCCTATTTATTATTTTATCATGAATAAATATGTATTCCTTGCAATAATTTGCAGGATTTAATAATACGTGACAATTTTTTTTGAGTCAACATATGGTGACTCCATGGGGTATTCTATTTCCAATAGACTATAACTCATCATTTCTAGTTTTGCTTTTGAAATTTGAAATTATTCTTGTTGATTGTTTCTTCTTCTCTAGTAATTCAACATAATTTTCATCGAAATTTATGATATGCTCTTCAAATACAGTCATGGAGGGTAGAATAAGAAAGAAGCAGATGGGAAATAGTTGTGATAATCAAATCTCAACAAGATAATCCGATTGGTTTGGAAAATACTACACAAGTAGTGTTGCGGATAAAAGATAATTCATTTATCTCTGTTTTTTGTACTCTTTCATTTTTTTCAAGACAAATTAATCAAAGTTTTGCAATCCATTGAACATAAATGTAACTTGATTGATACAACTTTTGACCAAAATCTCAAAAATCAAAATAAAAGGAGAAAACAAAAACCAAACCGATTTTTTTTTTTTGTACAAATTGAAAATGAAATATATACAAGAAACATTGCAAATGAAAAAAAATCAACTAGGTTCAACATAGTGTTTTATATGTGAACCATTAGTCACATAAGAAATTAATTTCCCATCTGTTCATTTTATTAAATAAGATTTGTTTCCAACAACAGAGGCAATCATATAAGGACCTGATCATAACTTCTGAAACTTAGAATGCTTACGTTTATCAACATGAGCAAAATCTAATAATAAAAAAATTTCATCAACTGCAGAAGTAGTTGATTTATCCCTCTTATCAAAATATTTCTTAACAATATGTTTTTTTTTTTAATATTTTCAAGAGAAAATATCCTTTGTTCTTCTAAATCCATCAACGCATGTATTGTTTGAGGGATATTAGTAGATTTCAACTCTTTTGCCTGCAATGCTAATCTAAGAGAAGTTAATTCAAGTTCCACATGCATTATTTCTTATTGTCCATATAATAACTAAAAATGCATATGGTCAATACTTGTTTTTGTGGTGGCACAGTCTACCCATAATGCATAGGTCAGTAGAGTATGCCACTGGAGAGGTTTATCATTTATGATCTTCTTGAGAATTTTGATCTGATCCTTATTTGTTGATTCAACTTACCCATTTCCTTTTGGATAGTATGTGGATGAAGAAGTGTCTCACTCCAAATTTACTGAGAAATTGGGTCAATTATGTAGATATAAAGGTTGGTCCATTATCAGAAATAATTTCAATTGAAAGACCAAAACGATAAAGGATATTAGATTCTAAAAAGGATACCACTTTCTCATCTTGTGCATGTTTAAGAGGAATTGCTTTAGTCCACTTAAGTAGTTTGTTGTTGTCAAGATAAAAATATGACTAGCAAAATATGAGGGATTAATAGGTCCAAGGAAATTCAATCTCGATTTAGAAAAGGGAAAGTCATGTAGAGTTGGTTGCAAAGGCATAGCATAACTTTTTTATTTACCAACAAATTTTGACATCCAATAAAAACATGCACAAATTTATACAAATCTCTAAAAACCAAAGGCCAATAATAACCATTTCTCATAATTTTTTGAGCAGTGGATTTGACAGTAAAATGTCCATCGATGCTAATATTTGAATCTGTTGACCCATGAATTTATTTTAAAATATTTTGGGTTGTTGTATCACCTACACAACCTAACAACAGTCTGTTAGCATTCCTACAAAAGAGTGATGTGTTCAATATTATATATTTAGAGGCCTCAAGTTGATTCCTTCTACTTTCATGATATTGAAGACTATCCAGACATATTTCATATATAATAGATTATATCCTGATACCATGGATGTGTTGATAAATCAAGATTTCCATATTCAATCAGAAATAATGCACACAATGCATCCTCATTATTTTTAGAATAAATTCTTGGTTCAAGGTGTTGAGCCAGGTGTAAGGCTAGATCACATCCCTTAATAGTGTTGGAAGTTATGATCATAAAATCATGTTCCTATATCTTGGCAAGCCAATGTGCAAGATTTCCAGATAAGTGTGTTGGTGAAAGAAAAAAATTAATTGCAGGTAAAGGGACTTTTACCTAAGT
Source organism: Picea sitchensis (assembly GCA_010110895.2). Lineage (NCBI taxonomy): Eukaryota > Viridiplantae > Streptophyta > Pinopsida > Pinales > Pinaceae > Picea > Picea sitchensis. The sequence continues at coordinate 47,633 of SNQJ01S0085708.1, read as the reverse complement.
ATGTTTGCCTAAGATAAAATGATGAAACTTTTCAATAGCTTTAACAAGAGAATGCGTATGTTTTTCAATTAAAGCATAATTGATTTCATCATCAGATAAGATCTGACACATGTAAGATATTGGCTTCTCATTGTTTTGATCATCTTTTTGAAGAAGAATTTCAAATATTGCTTCTTCGATGGAATTCATGTAAATGATAAAATCTTTTTCAAAGTTTGCCTTTGCCAAAACAAGTGTAGAACTAATTGCTTTTTTTTTTCTATGAACTATTTTTCAGATCATCGTTCCAAGAAAATGATCGATCTTTCTTTAACATCTTGTTTATAGGCTTTACCATTCTAGAAAAACCGGGAATGAATCTTCTAGCGAAATTGATCTTACCCATGGAAGATTGGATTTCCTTTTTTGAGGATGGGGTTGAAGATTATGAATTGTAATAACCCTCTCTGGATCAATATTGATTCCTAAGTCAGATACGACATTTATGAAGAGATTTCTTGCAGTGACACCAAAAATAGATTTCATAGGACTCAAAGACATTCCAAATTTTCTGTAGCGAAGAAAAAATTGTTTTAGATGATCAAAATGATCTTCTCGGTTTCTTGAATAACTAGTTATATCATTAATATAGTTTTGAATCATTTTATCGATCATATCGTAAAAGGATATTTGCATAGCTCTTTGAAAGGTATCACTTGCATTAATTAAACCGAAATTCATTCTTTCATAAGAAAAGGTTCCCTAATGTGTGGTAAAAGTGGTTTTATACTTGTCAACTCTCTTGACTCGAATTTGATTGTAACCTGAAAAACTGGCAAGAAGTGACATCATTTGGGATCCTGACACTTGCTATAAAATAAGTTCCATGTTAGGAAGAAGTAAATTATCCTTAACACTATTTAAGGCACATAAATCAACACATAATCTTATGTCACCATTATTTTTCTGTACTAGTACAAGGCTAGATACCCATTCTGAATAGTTCACACAAAAGATAATATGGGAATTAATGAGTTTTTCAATTTCCTTCCTAATAGTTGCTTCTAGTGTAGGATTAATAGGGCTCTATCTTTGCCTTACCAGTTTTGCTTCTTCCTTGATATGAATTGCATGTTGAATAATATTAGGATCAAAACCTCGTAAATCCTCATAAGACCAAGCAAATAAATATTTAAATTCATGGAATAGATCCATAAATTTCTTCTTTTCTTTCTCTGAACATTAGGCTCCAATCTTTAAAATATTTGGGTCTTCTTGAGTCCCAATTTTCACAGAGGTAGTAATTCATATATTTATTTTTGATTCCTCCTCTTCTTTTTCCTTTTTTTTGTCAACATCACTGGATGAAAATGAGATTTCTAGAGTCAATACATTTGGAAATTTGTTGTTTTCTAGAGATATAATCTCTTTCCTTTTTAAAGGACCATTCTACAAAAATGAACATATACTCTCATCATCAAGAAAAAATTACCAAGATTCTACATTAGGAAAATGAGGAAACCATATTGACATAAATGTACAATCAAACCTCTCAAGAAGCAATTGTCTCGTAGGACTAGCTACAAAAAGAACAACCATATTATCCATAGATTTCATATCTCTCATTATATGAGTGATGTTGAAAAATAGAACATTGGAGATTAATTTCCAAACTTCCTGTGTATACTTATTTAGCAATTTATTGGATGGGGTGTAAATTATTCTAACTAGATATACAATAAGCTCTGAATCCCCAAAAACAGAAAGATGGTAACAACCAATATTGAATGCATTCTCTATTCTAAGAGCCAAGGCTTCAAATTTTGTTACAATATTAGTATATGCAAATTCCAATCTGTAAGAGAAACTGTGAATCTTCCCTATAGGTGAATATATTACTATGTCATCTCCATTACCTTCACTTGAGCATGCACAATCGAAATGCATGTGCCACATTCCATCTTCAGGATCTGGAAGTTGTGCAAGAGAATGATTATCTTCCTCTAGAAAAATTGAGTACACACCAATGTCTTCTTCAATGTAATTAACATGTGGTTGTGGAAGAGTTTCTATGTATGGTGAGATTTGTCCCTCTTGAAGAAAATAATGTTCTTTCCATTTTGAGGAAGGGACATTTATGTCCCATCCAATGAAATATATCCAACGGTTAATTCTTTCTAGTATCTTTCCAAGATGATGGAATAGTTTTTATCTGGCATATAAATCACTTGAATATTACAAGTGGTCCTGATCTCAGGTTGGGCACGCAAAACCAAAGTCACATCTTTGATTTCACCAATAGTGGCTTGTTGTTGACTATTGTAAGACAACATACTCTTCGAATTCTCATTGGTACATGAAATACCTAACTCTTCCATTATAATATTAGACATAACATTTGGGTCAAATCCCCCATCAATTAGACAACGATGTGCAATCTTATCCATTATTTTTGCAAATATGTAGAAAGGAGGATTTTTTACATAATTTCTAAGATTGTATACACCTACTTTATTTACGTACATTTCTTATTCATTATATTCTTCAGTCAAAGTGGTGATAGTGGAAGCTTTACGTTCCATGAAATAGTTCAGATGCCTTTGTTGTTCAGGGATGGTGACCATGTCCAATAAAGATGAATCTTCTTTGATTGTAGTCACATGTTTCAATATATTGTATTTAGATGAAGAATATCAGGTATAAACCTCTAGACTCTAATTACCCCTCGTTATATAAGGATTAGTTTCTTGAGAGGGTGTACTAGGAGAAAAGTGGTCTTAAGAGGACCTCCCTTGCCCTTGTTCTGATATGAATTTTTGCAGGTGCCAACCACCATAATGTCCTCTTCATGAGCCCAATATAAGGCAACAATTGCCATATCAATCATTTTTCCAAATATGTGATCTCTTTCATTCTTTTTTATATCAAAAGTGTTTTCATCATGATTATCCTCAAAACAATTACACTAGGTTCTTGAGAGAATAGCCTTGGGTTGGAAGCTATGATTTTGGTTTCTTAAGGAATCTAGGGTAGAGGTTTCAACAAAAGTAGAATTCACCCATTTTGTTTTGAAATAAATAATTCTATTTCTCTTATCTTGTACAAGTTGTAATACAGTTGACATGTCTTCTTGTTTGACATAGTCCTCGACAGGAAGCCCTGTCCTTGCCAATTGTTCCTCAAACTCTAAACAAGTATGTAATGCAGATCCCAAACTATTAGCATTATTTTCCTCTAACCCATGATGATAGGTAGAAGGTAATGTGTTATAATAATGCATTAAGACAACTTGATTGTGTGGCCTAATAATTGTTGGAATCTGATTGTATAATTTAATGAAACATAAGTTAAAATATTTGATTGTTTCACCTTTATTGTAGACAATATTATTGTAATATTTCAACAAATCCACTAGACTTTGAAGTTGTCCATATGTTAATTTTAACAAATATGATAATTCATCCCAAGTCGTAAATATATTAGGTGGTAATTCAAATAAATCGGCAACAACCTTTCCTTCCAAAGAATTAACAAAAAGTCTCATACACATATCATTTTCATTTGCTCCAATATTATGGCATGTATTTGAAAAAGAAACTAGATGTTCATTAACTAAAATAGTTTCATTGCCATAAAATTTAGGAAAATGATATTTAAACTTTGGAAGAGAAGTAGTGATTGGAGCCAAATCTAAACGAGAGGATACATGCCACAGAGTAGTATTTTCATCCTCTTCAAATTGAAATAAAATGTATTGTTTGATAAATTTTGCGGAATTTGTGGTTGAATGGATAGGATTATAATGAATACACACGCTTCCAATTAAAGAATAAGTTGAAGTATGCAATGAAGTAGATCCACTAGTACTACTAGAACCACCATAAGAAATAATTATAGGTTTCATGGGAAAAAAAGATATTGAAATACTTGATACCTTAGTCTTCGAATATGATAAAGATCTTCGAAGCCTTGGCTAAATATTCTCAGAAATTAAAGGGATCCAATCTCTGAAATTTTTATCACACCAACTTAGATATGTCTCCTCATGATCCTAGAAATTTCACAGAATGAAAACTCACCAAAGAGAAGTTATGGAGAAATTCCCAAAATGACTTGTTTGATACTGAATTTAGGATTAGTAAACAACCCCAACTTCCATGCTATATATATCACAAATTATAATGATTAAAAATTTGAAAATTTTGTCACATATAATTCTCTATGTCTCCTCATGATTCTGAAAATTTAAGCGTCTAAAAATTCACAGAAAAAAAAGTTACAGTGAAAATGCCAAGTTGACTCTTTTAAAATGGATTTCATGATTACTCACAAGCCTTGTCTTATATATATATATATATATATATATATATATAGTGAACCATAATATGAAATTTGGAACACATGTTTACTAGGAGATGTCTCCTCAGTCTCTATAAAATTTTAGTGTCTACAACCTCCCATAAATTTTTTTATAGATAAATTCCCAAGATGAATTGTTTAAAACTTAATTCAGGATGAGTCAAAAACCATGTCTTCCATAGGCTATGTATTGAAAATTATAACGACATAGAACCTAAAAGTTTTACCAAGTGAACCTCATTTTGTCTTCTTTGTATTTTGAAAATTTCACAGTCTGAAACTTCGTAGAAAAAACGTTATAGAGAAAATGCCAATATGACTTGCTTGAAGAAAAAAAACCCTAGCATCGATGATCTGATACCAAATATTATGGGTCAAATGCTTGAGATATCAGAATAAACTAGAAGTACACACCATGTAAACTAATGTGAGTATGGAGCACAAATACAATATATATAATGGAGATGAGTTATACAATAACTCCTTAAAGAATAAGAGAACCTCCTCCAAATACCTAAATATATTCATACATCACAATTGGCATGTCCTCAATAATGAATACATGATATATATACATATACATATTCACACACTACACATTAGGCCCCTTTACTATTAGGCTGACCCTATTACATATACATTTACACATTGCATCTACATTTATCCCCCTATATTTCCCCTGTGGGGTCATATCATATACATTTAACCCCATATATTCCCCCCTTGGGTCATAACAGATCTATCATGAGTTCCCCTCCACCAATCACATACCCCAAATACACCAATGTCTGCTGAGAAAACTCACATTTCTTGAGGTTAGACAACCACTGGTGTTTTTTAAAGTCTCTAAAACCTGCATGACATGTGATATGTGCTCCTCCTAGGTAGAGTTATAAGCCAATATAACATTGAAATGCACTATAAAAAATGAATCTAAATATGGGCATAATACATCATTCATCAATCTCATAAATGTAGTTGGTGCATTACATAAGCCAGATGGTGTGACCAAATGTTCATACAAACCTTTCCTTGTATTGAAGGTGATATTCTAGTTGTCTTATTCTTTGACACGTACTTGGTGGTATCCTAATTTGAGATCCAACTTGGTGGAGTACTTGGCATGCTACAATTGGTCTAAAAAATCATCGATCCTGAGAAGAGGGTATCGATTCTTGATTACAATCTTGTTCAAATCTCGTTAGTCAATACACATCCTCCAAGTATCATCTTTCTTGGGTACGATGATGATAGGTGACCCACAAGGTGAGGTTCTTGGTTGAATCATTCCTTTCTCCAACAACTACTGCAAATGCTTCTTCACTTCATCTTCTTTCTAGAACAAGTTGTCTATACAACCCAATATTTGGTAATAGGGATTCTTAATTGTTTCATGACCTTGATTTTTACATCAATTTTCACCCATCCCAATGGGTATGGGCTTGGATGATCATGAAACTCAAACCCAAGATTTCTTACTAGATCGAATACTATGATATTGGCCTATGAAATGAAATCAAATAGAGCATCTACCTTGGTCTTGTTCACTTGGGTATTAATATGGAAGATTTTTTTCATCTCCTTCTCTTCCTTGTGATGTAGTATAGTCAAATTCACCTTCTTCTGCACTAAAGAGTAGGAAATATTCTCATCCACATCTACATTTCTCTCTACCTGATTATTTGAATCCATGGCTAGAATTTTCTTCTTCTATGCATCCTTCTTATGATTCTTAGGGTTTAGCTGTAGATGTAGATTCCAACACTTTTCTTTAGTGTGGCCATTTATATTGCAACAGTTATAGTGGTTACTTGGATCCTTACACTGATGTGCAATGATTGTCATTGTAACATCCTACTCTTGCGCGCACCCGATGTGACTTATTCTTGTGGACACTTGTGTGCAAGTGATCTAGTTCATTATATGATTGACTGATTCGATTATGGAGCATGATGATGTTTGTGGATTTGATGATATGTTATTTGATGATATTTATATCGACATGTTCTATTGAATGGTTTTCCTGAGTGTGAAAAACTCTATACGTTTGAGGATGTCGATGGCATCGATGGATCTCCTTCGACTCTGGATCGAGTCAGGGAGTGGACGGTTATGGTTTGAATGTTTTATATTACATATGTGACATATGCATATATATTATGATGTTTAATTTTATTGATGACATGTTTCGTTGATGCATGCAGGCTGACAATAGCTTGCTAATCAGATTCACATTTGGAGTAAAGGGGTCACACACTACTACATATGGGCGGATTATTCCACGAAAAATTTCCACGCTTCCACTAGTTTCATCATTTTTTTAAACAGGGCGGGATTTTTGTGGATGTTGCCACGAAAGTTCATCGCAATATCGACGAAGATCTTAATTCAACCTAGTTGGGATTTTCGTCGCTATAGTGACAAACTTTCGTGGCAATAGCGACAAAATTTTTGCCTATCTCATTGGTCGGTGTTAACGGCTAGTTGACTATTTCATCTATATATACATGACTTTAAGAGACTTTATGACACAATTGCTATAGTTGTGAAACTGTTCTTGGCTTTTGTTTGAGCTGTTTATTTTTTCCGTCACCCACCGGTTGAACAAATCCAATTCTCGATCTACATAGCTTAGATTTTGAACTTGCAAGGTTAGCATGTTATTTTTTATTGATGTACTCATTTAACTTGTAAAGTTTTTTTCAAATGTCCAAATTGCATTTAGCTTATTTTTTCCTTGATAATATATTATAATATGTGTAGTA
>SNQJ01S0085708.1:7705-40520 GCA_010110895.2 Picea sitchensis | reverse complement strand
GGGTTCTGAATACATTTTTTTTAAATTTATTTTTTTCCGGGGAAATTTTAAATTTTTTTCATTTCTATTTATTTATTTATTTATTATTTGGGTTTTGAATAAAAAATTTTAAATGTGTTTTTTTCTTCATTTAAAAAAAATTGTGAAGATTTTCTCCTTTCTCTTTATTTATTTTTTAACATAAATTAAAAAAACAAAATTAGTAAATAAATTTTCAAGTGGTCATTTAGGGTCCAATTTGGGGTTTTTTATTTGCATAGGGATTTGTTGTCAAGGCCACGGTTTCAATTAGGTCGTAATTAGCTATAATTTTAACATTTAGAAAAACATTTTTATTTAGGCTATGTCACTTTTTTATTTAAGTGTTGATTTTAAGTTTTTCCTTAGCAACTATTGATTTTTTAAGGCCATGTTTGAAAAAAGTTGTAATTTTGCTCGATTAGAAAAAATGGTGCTACCGGTAGCACCACTTTTTGATTTGGGGTTGATTTTCATGTTTTTTATGCAAAAATATGGGTTTTAAGGGCTAGAGTTCTCGTTTTGAGGTCAAAGTTCTCATTAATTCGGTAACTTTGTTAAACCCCAAGTATAATGATAAGAAGGGGGCTTCCTTTTAACTACCCATCAATACCGTTGATATGGTTTTATCTCAAAGTTCAAAGTTTCTATGTGAATCCTTTTCTTATCACCCAATATAATATTATGCAGTTCAAAATATTGATGTATTTGGTTCACTAAAGTAAAGACCTTTGTTCTATCAAACTTCCTCCATTCAACCTTGGGGAGGTTCATTGTTTTTGGATACCATTCATAAGTAACTCCATTATTGGAGTTAAATCCCCATGGAAAAATCTTATTATTGGAAAGTTGTTCAACCTAAAAACTACTTTTATTTTCATGAGTCCCTTCAAAAACCTTATCAATTTCAGGGAACCTCCCATTTAAGGCTTGCATAATATTGTTTTCCATTTGATCCATATTTATTTTCATCTCTTCCTTATTTTCATCCATATTTATTTTCATCTCTTCCTTATTTTCACCCATTTTCCTTTCCATCAGTTCTTCCATCTTTCTTTCTATTTCTATTTAAGTATTTATCAAATCAACCTTTTTCACTAACCTATCATTCAATTCGTTGATTTGATTGACCAATTTGGATAGATGGTTTTTTATCTCCTCATTTTCTTCATGAGTCATGGAGGAGATTTATGGAGGTTTATTTGGTGAAGTGAGTCTTGGATCTTTCTTTGGAGCCATGAAAAAAGTTTGTTGGGTCCTAAGAACAAGGGAGTGTCAGGTGTTATAGCTCTCTAATATATGTGCAGGGTACAACAATAGTACTCGGCCCAATATCTCAATAAAATCAATAAGGAGGCTCAACCTTTCCCTTAGTCATACTACCTGACTACCCAGGTACTAAAGAGTGGTCTCCCTGAGTGATGTTCTCGGTGTACTGTAGAAACATGACGACTAGATAACTTATATAAGGTTGGTTTGAGGTATATCTAGGGGACTTTACATATACCAAAAGGTACATGGAAGTGAAATTCCATCTACAGGTATTGTCTAATGTGGTACTACTCGAAGGAGTACCAACATGGGCTACATGGGTTTCCAACAGGTGAAATAATGAGTTTCTAGTAACCACGTGAAACCATGTGTATTTCTTGCATGTATTACTCCCAAAACGTAGTTTTACCCTATTAACAATAGATCCTTTGTTATTTAAAGATGTTGGAACACATCTCTTAAAAATATAAAAATTGAGATTACTAACCACAGAAAAAAAAAAAAAACTCTTAAAATCTCTAGAAAAAAACTTGTGCAGAAACCCTAACTTCCACCAACAATATATCATAAAATATAATGATTCAAAATACGATAATTTTTCCACATGTACTTCACTATGTCAACTCAAGATTCTGAAAATTTAGAGTCTAAAACTTTACTAAAAAAGATTACAATGAAAATATCAAGATAATTGATTTTAGGATTAGTCACAAACCTTATCTTGCATGGAATATATCTCCAAAAGTATAGAGAACCAAAACTTAAAATGTTTACCACCTATACTATGACATGTATCCTCAATCTCCACAAAATTTCACTATCTAAAACCTACCATAAAAAAGTTATAGCAAAAATCCCAATACGACTCGTTTAAAACTGAATTCATGATGATTAAAAAACCCTATCATTTTTAAGGCGTTGGATCATAACATAAATCATCAACCATATTCTTATTGGTCATCTTGTCTATAATGTGAGGGATGAAGTGATCCTTCATTTAATCAGTAAAAAACCATATCTTCCATAGGAATTGTTTTCACTGTCCACTAATTTTGTAATTGTGAATCAATTTTGTATTGTATTGTCTTTTTAATTGGGTAATTTCTAGCATTTGTTGTTCATGCTAATTTGACATAACATGGGGATGAAATTTTTAAGTGATTACATATATCTTGAAGACATGGAGGGAATATTTACTGATGTAAATTATATTGTAATAAATTTATTTTGGATATGGCATATGCATGGAAAAGTGTGCCCTAAGGATTGTAACTAGTTGGAATAGAAGTACATTTGTTTGGTATCTTTTCTCTTGAACTACCAAGTGATTAGGACTATGAGGGAAGTGAATTATTTGTTGATGTTCATTGTTGTAAGTACATGTTTCAGATGAAACAGAAGGATTAAATCTCGCATGGCTTAGATATGGGAAACCTCTATTAAGAGGTGAATTTTCATGTTTTCGTTAATTGCCTCGATCTTGAAATTTCTACATGGTATCAAAGCTATTTTTACTGATATTTATTTATTACTGAAGAGGGAGTTAGATATTTCAACCTTGTTGTACCTAGGAGTGGTACTTATAACATAGGTTGATTGGAATTGATACCCTAGAACCCTTAGGATAAGGGTTCTTCTACTTTATTTATTGTTAATTTATTGCCTTGAGGTGTGCTTCAAATTTGTAGGATGATGACTCTTATTCTTAGAGACTGTGATGGGTTGGATGGTGCTTCCAATTTCATACCCTGGAAGCTCAGGCTATAAATGCTTATGGAGGAAGCAAATATTTTGGAGCATATCAAGAAAAATACAGTTTACCAATCGAACGATGTTGGCCATCCATAACAAGGAGGCTAAGGAAAAGTGAATCATTCTTGACTCAATGAAATATCACTTCATCCCTCACACTATACACAATACAACTAGTAATAAATTGCTTGATACTTTGGTTGGTTTATTTCAAATTACTCATGTTTATCAACATATGCTTTTGTGAAACAAGATTTCACCCATTTTCATGAGCAAAACAAATACAATAGTGAGCTATCTGGAAATGATCACAAAGTTGAGATATTAATTGGTTGTCACATAGGGATGAAAATGGAGGATAACGAGTTGGTGTCCATTTCTTTGGATGGACTTTTTACTCCTTGGAGGTCGTATTTCCATAGTGTTTTTTCTTGTGAGAAGTTGTCTACCTTTATGAAGCTTTGTGATGACCTTGTGCAAGAAGGGATTAGGTTGGACTTGTGTTCAACACAACAATAGGAAGTAGAAGAAGTAGTCTTCATCGGGAAGATAAATAATGGAATAAAGAAGAGTAATAAGGAAGGCTCAATAAAGAAGGATTTGAGCAAAGTGAAATATTTTAGGTGTCACCAATTGGGACATTATGATATCTAGTGTCAAAAATAAGAAGGAGAAGGCTATGTAGCATATACAATATGTAGGGATTGCAAATACTATAGCAATGGTCAATGGGTTACTATCCCAACTTGATATCACCTTCACCATGGTCTCTTGTTTATCCTCTAACATTATTTCAAGTGTTAGATGGTATGTGTAAAATTGAACATCAAGGTGTATGCCTTATGACAGTCAAGTCTTCAACAAGTTTCAAGAGCAAGAGGGATATCTATGTGTAGATTTGGGTGATGATGTTATGTATCTTGTGAAAGGATTGGGATCCATTTCTTTCTATATTCCATCGGGTGATGTTATTGAGTTGAATCATGTTCTATTTGTCCCTAGATTGAAGAAAAATATTGCTTTGGTTTCTTGTATGGTAAATCTTCAATATATAGTTTCATTTGAAGGACTATGTTGCACTATTAGTGATTGTAATATAGAAAGTATGAGGACATTGACTAGAGATATGATCAATGGTCGCCTTTATAGGTTGCTTGTTGATCTTGTACATTCTAGAAAAAAATATTGATGAACCTTATAGCCTTGAGGAGGCATATACATAGCATGCATGGTGGGATGCCATGGAGATAGGTTCAAAGCCTATTGTGGAATCAATGATTGATTCTAGGATTTCAACTGATGCGAGAGTTTTAGAGTGTAGGGATAGAATTGTTGGATTCACTTAGGGAGAGGGAGTTGACCTTGAGGTTACTCTTTCTTTAGTAGTCTCTCAAAAAGAGGGAGCTGACATTGTTGAGGATGTTTCTTCAGTTGTTGGAGGTTTTTAGGTGCATGGGTGAGATATTCATGATCACATTTTGTTGGCATTTTTGGCATGTGATGTCGACTTGAGCGTAATTGATCTGTAATCAGGGGGCTTATATCCCACTTGTTTCACCAACATGGATCATTTGTGGAATTTGATTTTTGAACTCTATCTCAATTTTGTCTTTGATCAGAAATTTCTTCACACAATGTATCTTGAAAACATCAATTATCTAGCAATGACAATGAAAATTCAGGCCAATAAGCATCAAATATATGCAACACTGTCACTGAGAACCTAGTATAGCCCATTGTTCACTATGCCACTCAATTCTCTGAGTTTCGGTTGCAATGCTCAATACATTTCTAAGTGAAACCACTCTTTGGATTCTTGATTGATCAACTCATGCATTCTTATAGGTTGTATAATAGTTAATGATATCATATGGAGAGGCCCTAGTATCCTATACAAGACCATGATCTAATTTCCAATTGAGAGGCATTATCCCGCCTTTGATATCACATATTTAATGAGCACCTTAGAATCATGCTAAACAATTCTCTCTCAACACTTGAGCTAGGTAACCAGATGATTCACCTAGAAATTAAAATCTTTTAATTAATGAAAGATGCCTAGTATCCCTACACACAAATGACTCATTATCTATATGTTGCATCATTTATGTTCCATATGGATATCTCTCCTACACATGATCATTACTACACTTCTAGCATAAGGTTTCACATCAAAGTGAATCATGATACCTCTAGACCATAGGGAATATGGCCAGCTCTCTTGGAGGACGCCAAACCAAAGCTTAGAATCTGAGCAAGTGGAGATGAGGCGAGGGAAACACAATTTACTCAAGGAAGATTCCCTAAAGTGCCCCAACACTAGCTTGAGAACATGAGAGTGTACATGCTATACATTTGGTGTTATGTATATTCAGATAATTGAAAATATATATTTCTTGTTCATACACCCAAATTATATGGATGGCTAATTGCAAAACCAATATGTGTCCTTTAGGGACCGTGTGTGGGGCAGGCTCACTCGATTTTCAACAAGGATACTAACAGTGCTCAATAGAACCCTTCCAAAAACCTCATGGATTCCCAACGCAAAATTCTGGCCATGTACAAGTGGTGACTAGAGCCAAGAAAACATATAGAGTCTAAAGGTGAATAATGTAATGGCCAAAAAATGACTAGATTCCACGGGTCACCTTGGAGCTAGGTTTAGGGAACATTTAAAAGATAACACCATGTTTTTTTTATACTCATAAATTAGGGTTGCGTTTTTTTTTCTTTCCCACATGTTATCTAGATATTACAATGCACATGTGTTATTCCCTCATGCTAGAGTTCATGCTCAGGTCGTGGCCATGTTGAGCACCAGAAAAAATAAGTTTGGGTGCTCTCATACAAGGAAATGAAGATGTGGGGAATTGAGACAGCAATGAGAAAATAAGAGTGCACCCAACTGCTAGGTTTGAATCATGATCACTTAGACAACAATTTGAGTGCTATATTGAATTCCCAACACTCAAGAATGGATCGACTATAGAGAAAATGACCCAATAATGATTGGATACACCCATCAAGAGAGGAAAGTGGTGCTTTCACTTCAATACAATAGCTAGACAACCAAGTTCACCTCCTAGAGAAAGAGAACGACTCACGGGAGAGATAAAACAAATTTATCAAGTTTTTCCAACAACTCTACAAGGTTGGCCATTGATTTTCCCTCACCCCATGCATTCAATGGTGGAGATTAACTAGTTTTTATAATGAGTAAGAACCTTTTAGATAATAATCTTTGTGAAAACCTCTCACATAATAAACTAGAAGAATATGCAGCATATAAATCCTCCTCTAGTCAAAATAGATACAGAGAAGCCATTGTATTTAACCAACAAACTTCAATTAAATACAATGACAAATTTAACCACAACACATAGAGGAAAAACACATTAAGGCATGATTTGTTTTACCTTGTAACCCAATTGGGATAACCAATCCCGAATGGTGCTAAGGATTCTACTTTTTGCAAGTTTGGATACAATGCTCTCCTCCTCCCTAGCCAAAAATCCCTTTGGAAATGATCGAGAGTGAATAAATAGGGAGAGATAAGGAGTAAGGGAAAGCAAATATCCATGGCTCTTCACTTCCTAGTCCTCAGCCTTCTCAACTATTCATTTTTATTATATAATTAATTTTTTTAATGTTTTTCTCACATCCTCATTTGTCTTATTCAAGTTTGTACTTACATTGTTTAACATAGCTTACATGTCCTTGATTAATTGTCATGTTGTCTTTCAGGTACTGATTCTTACCCATTCTCAATTAGGATTCATTTCAGATCACACTTCCCCATTGAGAGGCTTTTTGGTCTAAAAAATCTCAAGGAAACCAATCTATATCAATGTTCTCTACTTCTATGGAATGTGGCTCTAATGTTGGCTCCTGGATACAACTCTAACTTTGGCTATGGCTTATGGCTCTAGTTATTGGCTTTGGTCCTCGACTATGGCTCTGGATCTAGTTCTGGTTCACTTTTTCCTGCAGTGCAACAATCTTCTCATTGAATCTCAACTTTGAGCAATCTTTGAATCCAAACTCTAGATTCAACACTCATTCCCATATCCCTCTCTGAATTGGATACAGTCCCTCTTGTCTACCAATGAATCCATGTCCAATGCTAGTATTCTTGCTAAATGTGACCCTCATGTGCTTCCATCATGCAACAACTCCTTAAGGGAAGTGCACATGCATTCCTCTAGTAGGATCATTTGCTTCTCATCATGGAAAAAACCCTTTGGTGATTGCACATGCCTACAAGTACTTCCAGAGTTCTCCAAACACCCCCAAGGTCATTGACCTTCATGCACCACTCTTCGACACATCTCCAAGAAAAGGGTTATTTGGATGCAATGTAAAAAAAATCCATTGGAATGTGGTTTCCCTTGTCATGAACCTATTTTCCATATTGTTAGTGATGTATAATTCATGTGTTTCTATCTCTCCTTGGATGACTTATGCCTATTGGATTGGAGAGGCAGGCCACTCTTCATCTTTCACAATCTTCACTCTCCACACACTTCTCTTCATTGTGTGGTTTCTAGGGTGAAGCTCTGGATGAAGTCACCAACACTTTAAGTCCCAATGACCACTCAAATTGTAGTGGTGGAAAAAGTTTTTGTGATTCTACAAGGACTTCTTGACATACTCATGTCCATGTACATTGGTGTTTTTTGTTGGATTGGAGAATCCTTCTTTCCATTCATCCTATGGAAGAAATCTATCCTATGGCGTGAAGCTTTCTTCTCCCAACAACATGCCTCAATATGGCCTTTGTTTCCACAATGTGTGTTGGTCACACCAGCCACACTAAGAGGCGGGGGGTGAATTAGTGTGTGGACTTTTTCAAATTTTCTTATTTCAAGTTAGTAATTATTTCAAAACATAATTTTACACATTAAGAGTAATCAATTCATAAGCACAATGAACACAAGAGATACCAAATTTTTGTATAATCTTTTGTATTATTTTAAATATGTGACTACAATCATGAGGATTTTCCCAACACCAACTATTTTTTATCAACACCAACTAAAGTAAGGATCACCAACTCCTAGGAGAGCACCAACTCTCAAGAGAGCAGAAAATCTCAAGCAAGACTCATCTTGTTGATAGAATGCAATCTATCCAACTAGAGTTCATCTAGTAGTACAACCAATTCAAATACCAATCATCCAATTATTGAATCTTCTCCAACTCATAATCAAAGATCTACAACAAATGCTCATCACCAGAATTCATCTTCTTCTCTAAAATTTGCACCTTCTTCACTTCATCTTCTCTCTGAAATTCACACCTATCTATGCCAAAGGATCATGATAATAGAAATTTCCGACCTCAAGTGCAGATCCACTCATTCACTCACTTCCACACTTATTCAAATGAACCAAGCATAGTTGTATTTATACTTCTTCATGATCAACTCTAGTTTTAGTTTTAGGGCCGACTTGTGCCACACATTACAACTAACTTGTCCATTTACAATAACTTTGGGACCACCATTGACCATCATTGTAAGTATTCAACTTTAAACTTGGCATAACACCTATCACCGGAAATTCCATGATGAGTTATAATCCTTCATATCCTTTTAACAACCATTTGACCTATTTTCATAAATTGATTACAGGTATGGATCGGTTTCCTTTGTCTCTACGAATGTTGCAGAAATCGAATTTTGTAGAGGCGCTTCCTTCAAACCATTTCATGTGACCATGTTTGCAAAACCATGGGCTTATTAAGTTAAGAAATGTTCCTAGCACCTCATCTCTTATGTGTTCATAACCCATGATCGGGGGATGGAACCTAGTCCTCCCGTACTTTGGCCTTCAATCAATTTCTCTCTCATCCAATATTCTAGAGTTTCAACTTCCCAAAGTGGTTACTTCTCACAAGTATTGATCCAATGGTTATTATGAATCCAGGAACCAAATCAACGGTATAGCTTCAATCCTTACTTATCCTTCCACTACTTAATCCAACGACTATGACTTAATCAAAGGTTGAGAGGGAAGACTACTATTTACTTCGGGACTTCAGGGAATCAGACGTTCGAGTGATTTCTATTCCAATTTCCACCAAAGTTGGTCAGCATCGAAGTGGTCAACATCGGATTGCTTATGTCATGTTTTGATCTAACGGTCATGTGAGAATCAGGAGGATCTTAGATCAACAATTATCATTGACTTTGGCCTTCGACACTTCGGGTAGTTGTTGGTTTCCCCTGAAGGAAAAACTCTTGGAGTGGCGTAACTTGTTGACATCACTCCTAACTTGGCATTGACCGAGTGGTTTCCATGTGTCATTTATATTTGTAACTTATGTGTACCTAAAATTCCAATTGGACCTAGACACATGTCACCATATGATTGTGCCATGTGTCCTTGTTGAACATTTCCTCCTCTTGGATCTAATGGTTGTAGGTTCATCTGAGTCCTTGATCCAACGACTGTAATCAGTTCATTTCAGCCTTTGGGACTTTGGGTTATTCGTTCCCAATTCTCAATTCTCCTGAAGTGAGATTCCCCGAATAAACCTCAAACAACTTTACTTCATCTAACGATTCATCTTTGATGCAAAAGGATTAACACAATCCAACCGTTGTTGGGATTTCGGCTATTAGGGATCTCGTGAATCCTTGATCCAGCGACTGTGATTAGTTCTAGATCAATGGTCTAGATTCATTTCGACCTTCGGGACTTTGGGTTATTCGTTCCCAATTCTCAATTCTCCAAAGTGAGATTCCCTGAATAAACCTTGAGCAACTTGACTTCATCTAACGATCCATCTTTGACACGAAAATCTTAACACGATCCAATGGTTGTTGGGATTTCGGCTATTAGGGATCTCGTGGATCTTTGATCCAACGACTGTGATCAGTTCTAGATCAATGGTCTAGATTTATTTCATCCTTCGGGACTTTGTTTTATTCATTCCCAATTCTCAATTCTCCAAAGTGGCATTCCCCAACTAAAATTCAAGTAACTTGTTTTTATCTAACGATCCATATTTGACACGAAAATCTCAACATGATCCAACGATTGACAATATTTTGGTTGTTCATGACTAAGGGGTTTCAGGGTTCCAAGGTAGTGGAACTGATGCCAACCGTAGATCTATTAGTAGGTGACAATCAATTATCTGTGTCTATTTTGGAACCAAAACTTGCGCAAGCATTAACTCCAACCCTTGCATCCAACAATGGTTCCTCACCGTTGATCTGCCCTTACTGATATCCGATAGTCGGGACTTAATCGGATGTTGATCCGAAGACTCCTATGTAACTCCCAGATCTGATGGTCCTAGTTTGTCCCAAAATCTACATTAGTGGAAAGGATTCTCCCCCGATTCTTTTGTAGTTTTACTATGGGGATTTCAATCCTGATCGTGTTTCTGCAATGCATTTTCACTTCTAATATTTTTGGTAGATTCTTTTGTATGTTGTTCATAACAACTCATCATCAGTGCAATTCACTTTCCCTTATGATATTTTTGGTTTTGTACTTAGATTATAACTGATATATATCATTGATTTGTTGGGAATTCGATCCCGATGGTTTTTTTGCATTGCACTAATATAGTGAAATATAATACGTTGCCTCTCATGATCTTTAGGTAGATTCCTCGGCATGTTGTTCATAACACCTCATCATCACATAATAATGGCATCATTTGTTGACATCAATGACAATATTTCCAACAATATCCCCCTTTGTCATTGAGGGAAACACACTAACTTCATACACAAACTCCCCATGTGATGATGCTTCTCTCCTCTGAAGTTACTCTCCCCCTTTGACATCAATGGAAAAGGGTTGCTCCCCCTATGATTAATCTATGTTTGTATGTATGTTGTTGACCAAAATATGACCTCAAGTAACTCCCCATGTAATCATTTTTTTCCTTCCATAACTAAATGACTCCCCCTGTCAATTTTCTCTCTCTTCCTCTGACTGCTCACCCTGTTTGTTTCTAAAAGGGTAGCTCTTACTAACAAGGCCTCTCCCCCTATCATCTCTATTGTAAAATGTTCTAAATTCATCAGAGAGACTTTTATACTCTGCTTTCCGCATGATGGCAATTCTTTGTGCAACAATTAATTTCACTCACGTTCAATTTTTCAGTCTTTCCTATCCACATATGTGAGTGTCTTGGTCTATTAACCTTTGTTATATGATCTTCTATTATTACAACTTAATTTTTCTTCCATTTTTCATTTACTCTTCCTATCATATTGTATGAATTATTTCTCATTGACTATCTCCTTGAGTTCCAACAGTCCTGGGCTTTGTGCCCAAATCCACTACAATTGTAGCATCTCATAGTGTAACAATGTGCAACAATATGTCCAACAAGATTGCAGTTCCAACATATTACAATGTTGTTGAGCCTACCAAATTGTTTTCTTCCATGATGCCTACAATCCAAGGCTTTATGACCATATTCATTACAAGAAAATAAAAGAACATTAAAATCACTTTTATACCTCCCCCTTTGACTCATCCTTGAAGGTGTCTCTCTTCTAAACTTTTTTTGAGGTGTAGGAGTAGCTTCTTGATGTCTTCCTTGATCTGATCTTTTGAATATTGCAGTGTTTCTTTCACTCTTGGAACATGAAGGTATTGGATCAGACCTGCTTTCACTCTTTACAAATGAAGGACCTGCATCAGAACTGTCTTCACTCTTTACAAAAGAAGGACCTGCATCAAACCTGTCTTCACCGTTTACAAATGAAGGACCTACATCAAGTTTCATAGGAGTACCAATTTATTCCTTGTTGTATCCAAGACCAGATTTATCATTTGGTGATCTTTGACTATCCAATATCTCATCCAAGATCATAGAGTTATTCAAGAACTTGACATGGGTGTTTTACTTCTCAACTTTCTTTCTAAGATTCACAACTTCTGCTTCCATCTTATGACATGACTCTTCCCTTTTGTTCAATTGGTTCCTCACTACCTCCTCTCTTCTTTTGGCTTCTTCAAGTTAGATCTTCAGATTGACAATGCTTTCTCTTAGTTCTTTTAAATCTTCAAGGTTTCTACTAAGGTCATCATTTCTTTCTTCTTTTCTTTTGCTTGAC
The DNA here is from genome assembly GCA_010110895.2 of Picea sitchensis. Lineage (NCBI taxonomy): Eukaryota > Viridiplantae > Streptophyta > Pinopsida > Pinales > Pinaceae > Picea > Picea sitchensis. The sequence goes on along the minus strand of SNQJ01S0085708.1, from coordinate 28,387 downwards.
TGGTTTCATTCTTCAGTCTCTCAATCTCCTCTTCTTTTTCATTGTATTTGTGAATTTCCTTTATTTACTTGATTGTTAAGCTCATCATCTTCATTCTTCTTTTCTTTTACTTGACTGATTTATTTCTTAAACTTCTCGATCTCCTCTTATTTTACTTCTAACTGAATATATTTCTCAGATATTACCTTTTCATTGTCTTTGAGCATTTCCTTTATTTCCAAGATATGATTTTGACTCTTTTCAAGAAATTCTTTAGTGTACTCATAAAGATAGCTATAGCCCGAATAATCATGGTCATAGTTGTATTCACCAAAACCCCAATCAAATTTTTGTTTAATCTTTGATAGTTCTTTTTCTACTTCTTCCATGGGATAAATGCTAACAAAAATTTCTTCTATTGTATCTGAATCTTCTTCTTTAATTTCATGGGAGAATTCAATATCAACATTATTACAATCAGAAGATTGTGGAGAGTCTTTACCTTTATTGATGGTCGAGTCTTCCTCCTCGTCCTTGATAGGATTGTCTTTTGTGTCTTCTCTTTTTATTTGATACATCTTCTATAACTTTATCCATAAGTCCTTGGTGTATGTGCATAGTCCCATGCCTGCTTTGATGGTATCTGATAATCCATTGAGAATTATCTTCAATGCCACTTCATTGTTCTTCCTTACTCTTCTTTGGGCTGAAAACTTGGATAGATTCTTTGAGGTAGTTAAGTGCCATGGATTACTTACTAATGAATCCCAAAACTTAGATCCTCTTGACTTCAAATACTGTTTCATATTTTCCCTCCATGAAGAATAATGTGTTCCATCAAATAAGGGAGTTTCAATTGTGGAGAGAGCCATTTGTCCACACATTTATTCAGAATCTACCTTCCAGTGTTTAAACTTTGTTGAAGGCACCTTCTCTGATACCAATTGTTGGTCACACCAAACACACTAAGAAGGGGGGGGGTGTGAATTAGTGTGTGGAATTTTACAACTTTTCTTATTTCAAGTTAGCAATTATTTCAAAACATAATTTTACGCATTAAGAGAAATCAATTCATAAGCACAATGAACACAAGAGATACTAGATGTTTGTATAAGATTTTGTATTATCTTATTTTATATATATGACTACAGTCACGAGGGTTTTCCCAACACCAATTTTTTTTATCAGCACCAACTAAAGTAAGGAGAACCAACTCCTAGGAGAGCACGAACTCTCAAGCAAGACTCAACATGCTGATAGAATGCAATCTATCCAAATAGAGTTCATCTAGTAGTACAACCATCTCAAATACTAGTCATCCAATTATTGAATCTTATCCATCTCATGATCAAAGATCTACAAAAAATACTCATCACCAAACTTCATCTTCTTCTCTAAAATTCACACCTTCTTCACTTCATCTTCTCTCTGAAATTCACACCTATATGTGCCAAAGGATCACCATACCATAAAATACTGACATCAAGTGAATATCCACTCATTCACACACTTCTACACTTATTCAAATGAACCAAGCATAGTTGTATTTATACTTTTTCATGCTCAACTCTAGTTTTAGTTTTAGGGCTGACTTGTGCCACAAGTTACAACTAACTTGTCCATTTACAATAACTTTGGGACCACCATTGACCATCATTCTGGGTCTTCAACTTTAAACCTGGCATACTGCCTATCACTGGAAAGACCGCAATGAGTTCTAATCCTTCAAATGATTTTAACAATCATCTAACCTATTTTCATAAATCGATCATAGGTATGGATTGATTTCCTTTATCTCTGAGAATGTTTCAGAAATCGAATTGTGTAGAGGCACTTCCTTCAAACCATTACATGTGATCATCTTCGCAAAACCTCAGGCTTATTAAGTTAAGCAATTTTCCCAGTGCCTCATCGCTTATGTGTCTGTAACCCATGATCGGGGGATGGAACCTATTCCTCTGGTACTTCAGCCTTCGAGCGATTTCTCTCTCATCCAATCTTTCAAAGTTTCAACTTCTAGAAGTGGTTACTTGTCACAAGGATTGATCCAATGGTTAGTATTAATCCTGAAACCAAATCAACAGTCTAGCTTCAATCCTTACTTATCCTTCCACCGCTTAATCCAGTGGTTGTGAATTAATCAAAAGCTGAGATGGATGACTACTATTTGTGTCGGGAATTTAGGGGTTTGTAGGTTCGGGTAATTGTTGTTCCAATTTCCACTGGAGTTGGTTAGTGTCGAAGTTGTCAACATGAGAGTTCTTACATCATGTTTTGATCTAACAGTCATGTGAAAATCAAGAGTATATTAGATCAATGATTATCATTGACTTCAGCCTTTGGTGCTTCAGGTAGTTGTTGGTTTCCCCTAAAGGACAAAATCCTGAAGTGATGTAAATTGTTGATGTCACTATTGATTTGGAACTGGTCGAGTGGTTGCCACGTGTCACTTAGATTTGTCAATTATGTGTACCTAAAATGCCAAATGGACCTAGATACTTGTCACCATTGGATTTTTCCATGTGTCTTTGCTGACATGGATCTCCTGACATGGCACATGTCCTCCCCCTACATCTAACGGTTGTAGGTTCATTTTATTCCTTGATCCAATGATTTTGATTAGTTCATTTCAGCCTCCGGGACTTTGGGTTAACCATTCCCAATTATCAATTCTCCCAAAGTCAGATTCCTCGAATAAAACTCGAGAAACTTGAATTCATATAACGATCCATCTTTGATGTGAAAGGCTTAACACTATCCAACGGTTGTCGGGATTTCGAATATTAGGGATCTCGTGAATCCTTGGTCCAAAGACTATGATTAGTTCTAGATCAATGGTCCAAAATCATTTCATCCTTCTAGACTTTGGGTTATTTGTTCCATTTCTCAATTCTCCAAAGTGAGATTCCTCAAATAAACCTCGATCAACTTGACTTCATCTAACGACCCATCTTTGACGCGAAAATATTAACATGATCCAACAGTTTTCAGGATTTCGGATATTAAGGATCTCGTGGATCCTTGATCCAAAAACTGTGATCAGTTATAGATCAATGGTATATATTTATTTTGGCCTTCAAGAATTTGGGTTATTCATTCCCAATTCTCAATTCTCTGAAGTGAAATTCCCCGACTAAACTTCGAGTAACTTGTCTTCATCTAATGGTCCATATTTGATGTGAAAATCTCAACAAGATCCAACAGTTGTCAAAATTTCGTTTGTTCGTGACTCTGGGGCTCTGGATTTCCAAGGTAGTGGAACTGGTGCCAACCGTAGATCTATTGGCATGTGATGATCATCGTTGTATGTCTATTTCATAACTAAAACTTGTGAGATCATTAAGTCCAACCCTTGCATCCCACAATGGTTCCCCATCATTGAGCTTCCCTTACTGAGATCTGACGGTCAGGACTTAATCGAATGTTGATCCAAAGCCTCCTTTGTAACTCCCATATCTAATAGTCCTGGTTTGTCCTAAAATATACATTAGTGGATAGGATTCTCCCTCGATTCTTTTGTATTTTTACTGTGGGGATTTCCATCATGATCGCGTTTTTGCAATGTACTTTCCCTTATGAGATTTTTGGTAGATTCCTCTGCATGTTGTTCATAACAAATCATCATCACTACAATGCACTTTACCTTCTGAGATTTTTGGTTTTTTACTTGGATTCTAATTGATCGAGATCATTGATCGGTTGGGAATTTGATCCCGATGGTGTTTCTGCATTGCATTGATCTCATGAAATCTAATACGTTGCCTCTCCTGATTTTTAGGTAGATTCCTCTGCATGTTTTTCATAACACCTCATCATCACATCATAATGACATCGGTTTTTGACATCAATGACAATATGTCCAACAATATGAGCATGTCTCTACATATCAACAATGGTATATGGTATGGCCTCTCTTCTTGCATTAATAAAAAACAAGAAATGTATTGTTTGACATGGACCTCTTGGTCTTATTCTTCTTCTTCTTTCTTTTTCTTATTGGTTTGTTGCTATCTCTAAGTGCAGGTGTGGATTGACTCCACTAACTCTCCTCATTTTTTCTCTCCTTCAATATACCACAAAGATGAGGTGGTGGTGAGCTACCACCTTCATTTATTGCTACCACTCCTTCTCCTGATGAGAAAGCCAACTATGGAATGTCTTTTTACTTCAAGAAAATGGTCTTCATGGTGATGAAATTTTCACTTCTTCCATCAAATCCTAGGTCTTCATGCCTGGCCCTTGGCATAGCTACAATGGGGATCAATATTTCTTGTCTCCTCTTGCCTATCCCTTTTCCATTATATCCCATTTTCCTTAGAATTTTATATCCAATACCCCTAGTATGCTTCTCAAATTCACCAATCTACTCTTTAGAGATGTCGATGAAAGGTGAGCTCACCAAGGTGGTATCAGTCAAGGTGCTAGCATGCGCAGTGACAATGGAAGGTTTCATTGCTCCTATGTGCTCTTGGAAATTTGCCTGAATCCTTTCCAACATCTTCTCCTTCTCTTCCAAATCTTGTTGTTGATGTGTCATCATATGTGTGAACCTATCCTCTTTCCAATTATCTATCTAGATGACCTTCTCACCAAGGTATACAAGTTTCACTATGTTCTTGTCCCAGTCTGTCCTAACTACAATGAGGGATACTTGGCCTTATTTAAACTTCTTCTTGAGAAATAGCAGAAATTTGGTAGAAGTCTCTATAGTATTCACCATCTCCTCCATCCTATGGTTAAACATCTTAACCTGCACCTTCAAGCTCTCGTTATCTTCTCAAAGCTCTACTTTTCTAGCCCTTAAGTCCTCCAACTTATCTCTACTTGCTTTTCCCATGTTGTGGTTTGTATTATTTTGTTCAAAGTTCTGGAAGTTGTGTCTCCATCAAGGATTAAATTGATTGGATATCATCTGATTCATAATCAAGGGGCTTATATCCCACTCGTTTCACCAACACAGATTCTTTGTGGAATTTGATTTATGAACTCTATCTTAGCTCTGTCTATGATCAGAAAGGTATTCATGCAATGTAGCTTGCACATATCAATTAGCTAGCAATGAAAATGGCAATTCATGCCAATAAGCACCAAATATCTACAATTATATGTCAATGAGAACTTGGTATAGCCCATTGTTCACTATTCCACCCATTTCTCTAAGTTTTGGTTGTAGTGCTCAATACATTTCTAAGAGAAACCACTCGCTATCTTCTTGGTTGATCAACTCGCTCATTCTTATGGGTTGTAGCATAATTAATGATATCATATGGAGAGGATCTAGTATCCTATGTAAGAACATGATCTAATTTCCCATTGTGAGGCATTCTCCCACCTTTGATATCGCTTATTTAATGAGCACCTTTGAATCCTGCTAAACAATTATGTTTCAACTCATGAGATAGGAAAACAAATGATTCATGTAGAAATTAAAATATTTTAATTAATGAAATATTCCTAGTATACCTACACACACAAATGACTCATTATATGTTTGTCACGTCATTTTTGTTCCATATGTCCAACTCTCCTACACATGAGCATTACTACATTGCTAGCATAATGTTTCACGTCAAACTAAATTGTGATATGTGTGGACCACAGGGAATATGGCCAACACTCCTGGAGGATGTCCAACCAACACTTAGGCTCTGAGCAAGTGGATATGAGGTGAGGGAAACATAACTGACTCAAGGAAGATTCCTTGGAGTGCACTAGTACCAAGTTGAGAGCATGAGAGTGTCCATGTTATATGATTGGTGTTAGGTATCTCCAAGGAAAGGAAAATGTATATTTATTGTTCATACACCCCAAATATATGGTTTTATAATTGAAAAAAATATATATGTCCTTTAGGGACTGCATGTGGGGAAGGCTCACTCGATTTTCAACGATGATCCTAATAGTTCTCAATAAAACCCTTCCAAAAATCTCATGGACGCCTAGAACAAAGTTTTTTCCACGTAAAAGTGGAGACTAGGGTCAGAAAAACATACAAAGTCCAAAGGTGAATAATAAAACAACCAAACAATGACTAGATTCCTCGGGTTGCCCTGGATCTAGGTTGAGGCATGAGTACATTTCAAAGAAACACCGTGCATTTTTTATACTTAGAAATTAGGGTCACATTTTTCTTTTTTCTTCCACATGGTATCCAATTATTACATCGGACATGTGTTCTCCCCTCATGCTCAATTCATGGCCACATTGAGCACTAGGAACATGAAGTGTGGGTGCTCTAATACAAGGAAATGAAGATGTGGGAAATTGAGACAACAATGAGAAAAGAAGAGTGTGCCAAACTGCTAGGTTTAAATCATGGTCACTTAGACAACAATTTGAGTGCTATATTGAATTCCCAACACTCAAGAATGGCTCGACTATAAAGAAAATGACCCAACAATATTGGATACACCCATCAAGAGAGGCAAATGGTGCGTTCACTTCAATACAATAGCCATACAACCAATTTCACCTCTCAAAGAGAGAGAACGACTCCCAGGAGAGAGAAAACTTAGTTAGCAAGTTTTTCCAATAGCTCTACAAGGATGACCATTGATTTTCCCTCACCCCATGCATTCAATGGTGGAGATTAAATAGATGTTATAATGGGTAAGCACCATTTAGATAATAATCTTTGTGAAAACCTCTCACATGGTAAACTAGAAGAATTTGCAAAAAATAAATACTCCTCCAGTCAAAATAGATACAAATGATCCATTAGAGTTAACCAACAAACTTCAATTAATTACAATGATGAATTTAACCACAACATACAGAGGAAAAATACATTAAGGCGTGATTTTTTTTACCCTGGAATCCAATTGGGAAAACCAGTCTCGAATGGTGCTCAGTTTTCTTCTTTCTGCAAGTTTGGATACAATTATCTCCTCTACCCAGGCCAAATATCCCTTTGGAGGTGAGTGAGAGTGAATAAATAGGTTAGATATGGGGTAAGGGAAGGCCAATAGACATGGATCTTCAATTCCCATTCCTTAGCCTTCTCACCTATTTGTTTTTATCATATAATTAATTTTTTAAACGTTTCTCTCACATCCTCATTTGTTTTATTCAACTTTACACTTACATTGTTTTGCATAGCTTACATGACCTTGAATAATTTTCATGTTGTCTTGTAGGTACTGATTCTTACCCATTCTCGGTTTGGACCCATTTTGAATCAATAATGGAGATTGGCAAGTTTAAAATGATTCCTAGTTATGTTCCTTCATATTCATGGGTGGTCAGTGCTCCCTGGAAGTTCGATATGTTGTTATAACATCTTGTATTTTTGGATATAGTGAGACTTTCATAGCCGATAGAATATACATTTTAGTGTAGCAAAAGATCCCGGCGAGTAGATATGTGAAGTTTGATGATGTGAGATCCTCTAGTTCACATGTATCTCCTTTAGAGATTGAAGGGAGTGAAGAGGTTGTTGTTATGGAGGCTAATGCATAAGTTAAATTTTAGATTATGGATGGATATTCCCTCACATTCTACTTCAATACACAAAAGATTGAGATGGCTTACTCAAACATTACAAGATACATAGGAGAATCTAAGAGTTCCTAGATCTTTAGTGAGGGAGAATATACCTCCTAGGATATATGCTAACCATGTTGCATTGGCTTCTTCAATTTGTGACCCCTCTAGTTCTTTTCAGAAGAGGTGAAACATAATGCCTTGATGTAGGAGTGTGATGGTTAGGAAATTGTTCTTTCCCAGGAGCCAATTGTTGATTTTGTGACTACAACATGTTTACATTTGTAGATGGTAGGTTTGGTGGAATTGAAAAGGGAGAAGACCAATATTGGTGAAAACACTTTCCTCGTAAAGAGGGAGTTTTAGATTTCAAGGTTACTCTAAAAGTGTTTACACTATGATTGGAGGGTGCTTTGTGTGATATGGGGTGCATGGTATATGGATGACCTGATTGTTTTGTGATGGACACACACATGTGAGGTGGTTTTTTCATTGATTGTTACACCTTGTGTGGATTTTTATCTATCATTCTTCCTTGCATCATTGGATACCTAAACAACATGATGACATTCTTCATGATGTGCACATGGAGAGTGGGTGGATTTCTTGGAGGATCACTTTCCTTCGAGGAGGAGGAGGGAGTTGAGACCTAAATGGCATTAGTATGCTTGGTTGCTTTCATGGAGGATTGTGCTTGATTTGACGACACTTGGGTTGAGGGAGTGATCATCTTGGTGGGGTGTGTTACAACTCAAATTCACCTAAGTGAACCATATATTGTTTTTTCCAAATGTGGACCATCATATGGATAGATTATGTTCTTCATTATATCATGATGAGCCAAAAGTGTGGTTGTATTTATGCTCTTGTGTTGTATTGGACCATATTTAGATGTTCTATGTATTGGTGGGGAACCTATGTAGTATCTTTAGACCCCTTATGGTCAGTCATGGCTCATCCTTTTAGTCCCCATTTCAAGATAGTCATTGCTTTTATGGCCCCAATCGACTGTCCCTTGATGTTGGTAACCCTTCATCATGTTGATCATTTATGATCTGGGTTGGTATGCAACCATATTGGGGTGGATATACTATTACACATGATTTATGGGAGCTACTAGTCTCTCTTACCACTATGTACATGATGTAAAAGTGTTACTCTTTGTAAAGGTTGTCACACCTATGTATAAAACACTTATTTAATTTCTAAGAATGGATCCCTATATTATGCATTCCTCAAACTTTTCCAATATATTATTAGGGATGATTCTAAAGATGCTCCATTAGTTTCATGTTTCTTGAGGTAGTCTTACAGTTCTGAAGGAAATATATATATCTCGAGGAATTGATCACATCCTTCGAGGCACATTTGGGATATTATTCCATACATGGACATCCTCTACAGATGCCATGTTAAAGATTCTATATCACCCTTCTATTTCATCCTTTAATGTTTCTTGCATGATTTGAAGGTTGATCCACAACCGTGGACTTTATTACATTCATGAGGGTGTTTTTAGAGTTTATTTGATTTGGAGGGGCACTTTCCTTTCCTTGTGGAGGATCTTTGCTTGACATGCAAGCTTTTTCGTGCCTTGGAGGTGACTTTTGATCATTCCTTGAGAAAATATGGAGGATACATCCACCTTTTGAGGCCCTTCTCCACCTTCTTATGAGGTCATTTGACTTGGAGGAGCTATACATTGGTACCTTGTGTGCATGGGAGGCTATTAAATCATGTTTTTATGACTTATTGTTATGACCCAAGGGGGGCATATATAGGGTTAAATATATATGCTATGACCCTATAAATGCCTCATATCATATTGTATTCTGAAGTGGATATATTGTAAAAGGTGATTTCCCCCTCAAAGTGGACTGTAATTATTGAATTTTTGTCATTTTAAGGCGTTGGATCATTACAATTGATATCAGATCATTGATCATATGGTTTTTCTTCCTCAATAAAGTCATCTTGGACTTTTTTCTATAAATGTGTTTTGGGGCCACTTTAAAAAGTGAAACTTGGAGGATTTTTAGAAGAAATATCAAGGTATCAGTGGTACAAATTTCAGCTTCTGGTTCATTGTACTTTTGAAGATACACCCCATGGAAGACAGGGTTTTTGACTAGTCCTATAACTAGTCTCAAACAGGTGTTCCGGTTAAAAAAATCATAACTTATTCATAGAGGATACAAATTATGTGAGACCAATTGCATTGGAAAGCATACATTTCTTAGTATTTTTTGTGTGAGTTTCAGAATTAAATATCAAATATTTGGCGCATGGAATTATGTGCAAGTTCTATCTCCAGAATAGGCCAAAATTCAGCAAGGTTTGAGAAAATTACCATAAATTTCATCTAACACACCCAATTTTGGTCATACCTATGGCATTGAAGAGAAGAAATTTCAGAGTAATACAAGTCAAATTTTCATAATCATAGGGGCCGAAATTTCATAAATACATCAGAAGCAAGGTCGGCTAGTAGGACAAACTTCAAATCAGGATCTCAAAGGTATGTTCACTTAAAACTATCATAACTTTTGATTCGAATATCCGATTGAGTTGATTCAAAAGACATTGGAAAGAGAAAACATAGAATATTATAGTGGAGAAAATATTATAACTATTTGAGATCATTATTCCTAATATATGTTGGCACATGGGTAGACCTAGGGTTCAACGCTTAACAGCGCACCAACAAAACCCCAACTATCGGCCCTTTCGGTAACACCTACAAAGCAGGTGAAGTCTCACCCAAGGTAGAAGCAGGGGGGTTATAGGATACAGGTGTATGTAACCAGGCTGGGACACAAATTTGTGATCAAATCACTTTATAGAATATTCTATTAATTCTTAGAAGGTGACATGCATTATTTTATTAACCCTATTAACATCGTAGAACATAATCAAATATATATCTAGCATAGTAACAACAAATATTATGCACCTTAAACACTTAGCACGTAACACTGTGAATCAGGTCTAGCATTTTATCATAAGAAAATCATTTAAGCAACACATACATATCCATTACACATCCTAATATAAGCACTAAGCAGATTCATAACAGGAATAACACAGCACAGAGAAAACCATGAGACACTAGATATACGTGGTTCACCCCAGGGTGGGGCTACCTCAACAAATTGCTTCACCTCTTTATTATTCACCTGAATCTTACATTAATTCACTCTTGTGCACTAAGCCACAGATTCAAGCTTCGCACCAGAAAGGAGATCTGTGCACTGAGCACAAAATCCTCCTTCCAAAACTAGGTCAAGGCACATAGCCAACCCTCTATCGAGCAAAAAGCCTTAATGCACATACATTCCTTTGCACAAAGCAACTCAAACTACTTGCACTTAGCTCCTCTCTTCTACAATACATTCTTCTTTTATTTATATTTTACAAACCCTTATAATAAGGCCTAAACATGGGAAAACCCCATGGGTCAAAATCCCATAAACCCGTTACAAAACCCTAGAGGACCCTTTACTAGGTCCATATAACCCTCAAAATCAGTGATATCCACGATCTCAGCTCCGTCTGGGCGCTCCTTCTTCGACCAATGTGTTGATGTCCAAAAGTGGGCCAAAACTAACCAAAATTTCCCCAAAACTTGGTCGAGGGACAACAGGCCCCCAACACTCACCTGTGACTCGTCTTGAGTCCTTCAGGTGCAAACAATGATGCTTCAAAAGCCTTGAGCTTAACTCAAGCTGCCTCGACTTACTGCTTCGCCTGAGCCTCCTGCTCAATGAGCTCTTGGATCATCTTCTCGATAACATGCCCTTCCAGGCGGTGTTCTACTGCTGCAACTACTTGATCTAGTTGTGAGACATGTCCATCAATTTCTTTGAACACCTTGCAAGATTCATCCTGCACAGGTTGTATCTTTTGGGTTACTTCCATCACCTTACCCTGGAGGGTAGTGATCTGCTGCTAGACTGTGCACTACTCCTAGGATCTCTTCATTATTTCCACTACTGTGAGCAGCTTCATCTGTGCCTGCAACAAAAATTATTGTTGGTGTGTCTCCTATAACTATGCTTCCATCTTCCTTAGCTCTAGATCCTCGGCGAGACATTCGTATATCTGGGCGCTTTTATCACTTAATTGTTTACATTCTGAGGCAAGGGATCTTATGCTTTATACTTTTTTTTTAGCAGTCTCCTACCTTTGGTCAAGAACTTCTTGTGGGGTGCTTGGCACTATTCAGCCCTCCAGTTCTATTATTCTAACCTAAATTTGTTGGATGATATTTGCGAGTTTCACTATTTGAGCTTCGACTGACTCCTGCTCCTCTTGTGCCAAGCCTGGAACAGAGTGAAATGATTTTCCTACCATTTCTTTGACCATGTCCTGCTCTATGAGAAACTACTCTTTTTCCTTTTGTAACTGGGATTTTTTCTCCTGAAGCTCTGCTTTCTCGCTTTCCTGGGCTGCTATATTGTACTGCACTACTCTTAATTGTGATAAGACTTCGTCTTTCTCCTTTTTCAAGGCTTATGTATCCTTCTCCTTCTCTTCCTGATCTCTCTGGATCCAAGCTTCTGTTGCATCTGCAAGCCTTCTTAATTGGGTTGGTTTGTCCCCAAATTCTGCAGTCTGCGATGAGGAAGGTGCAGATGGCGCAGTAGGTATTGCGTGGACCAAGCGAACAACTTGTTGCACTTTATTCAATTCTCTCTCAATCCTTCCATATGACTCCTCCTTCTTCTCTCCATATCTCTGCAACATGTCTTTAGAGGCGTCCTCCATAGGTCCACAGACCATACTGATGTCATCTCAGTGAGAGTGGCCTCCAACTGTGTCTTATTGGTGTGCATATTCTTCTTTGTTAGAGGTTTATTTGGAGAAACTTTCCTCATATGCGGTGTTACTATTCCAACAGGGGGATCTTCAAATGGTGTAGCTTCGCCTCCTCCTTTCTCTTCATATCCTCCTCCATGTCCTTCTGCTTCTTCTTCTCCTCCTCCTGGTGAATCAGACCTGTTATCTCCAGAAGCGTTTTCCTCTTCATCACTCTCTATGTCATGGACTTCAAACTGCTTTCTTTGTTTCTTTTTCCCACTGGACTGCCCGACATGTTCAACTTGTGTAACTATGGGGATTCCTATGGTGTTGGTGTCAGATAATTCTGCATCGGTGACAGGTACAAGAAATTCTTCTGACCATTCCTTTGTAATCTGCTCCATATATTCATCTGTCATCTTATAGTACAAATTCAATTCTTCCTGGTGCTCATCTCTTCGCACGGTGATGTAGATGAAATGGGGATCAATGTGGAACTTCACAATGGGTCGGTACTAATGCAGGGTGTGCAGTGTCATACGCGGGAATGATTCAATGGAAACCTTTAACTGTTGATAGTATGCATGGAATACAGCATTGGACTGCCACTACTTCGTCATTTCATTGGTATACCATAGGGTTGAAAACCGAGCAGCCAATGACTCCATAGGTTCGATCTCTAGGAAAGTGGCTCTTTCAGGCATTCGCCAAGTGACAAATGCGATCAAAATGATCATCCAACTATAATGGAATTCATATCCCAAGTCCTGGGCTTCACGACAATCCTTCTCTAGATCATTTACGAGGTAGTTCTCCCAGTTCATCTGCATGCCCTCCACACACTTTCCTACGAGATCCATGACGAACCCGGTGACCTATGTGGGGCAGTTCTTCCCTACTAGCTTGCCAGCTAGGAGCTGGAAAGTGAGGCGTACTGCGCCATCCTGTATAGAGGATACCTTGTAACCTCGCTTTCCTTTTTCTACTTCTCCATAAGCTTCTTTGATGCGTTGCGCCAAAGATCGGTCTGAGGCCTTCCCTCGATAAAAATACTGAGGGTCAGGACCCTTCACACTTAAACCTTTGATCCAGTGGATCAGCGTCGGATCCAAAGTAATCCTTCTATCAAGCCACAGATATCCTCCATGATAGCACGACAGGAGGATTTTATGCAAGCGTCAACCTCTTGGTAGCGGCTAAAATGTGGGATCTTCATTACTTTCAACATGGTGGACTACACCAACCCCTTAATCCATGGTTGTGAGACGAGGCAAGGTTTCTTTCTAGTTGTCTTTGTTAAGTATCGATGGGGTGCTAAAATGGTGTAGTTCTTCCTATCTCCTAAGTTGAAGTCGTTGTTCTTCAATAGCAGGATTTGTCCTAACTAACGCCTAACTATCTAAATTCCTTTCAAAATGTACGCAATGAAAACAGAGTACTCAAAGTCTTGAGAGGTACTTTTGTGGTTAACAATGCCAGCTAGAGGTGGAATATATTTAGGTAGGATCGACGGGATTTTCTTCGCATTAGCCAGATCGTCGCGGTGCTTACTTCATTGCTCAATTACGGGGTTGACACGGCCAAAATGATGTCCAGTCGAAGGGAAATCTCCAGTCCCCTAGTTGATGATGCATAGATAACTTCAAATATCGATCTATCGGCCATTAGCTTCTTAAGAAATTCCTCGACAAACTTCTCCAATTCAATAGGTTCGCCGACATTCTAGCTTTTAACAAACAGGCAGGGTCTAGTTCCAAATAGCGATAGGAAGCACAGCTCAACACTTGGAAAATTCTCTACTTAGCTTAGTCAATTGCGGGTAGAAAAAATTGGTCCCAACATAGCGACCGACGAGTTAAATAATTGGGGTATCATGACGAAACTTCCAACGACCAGGAAATGATTCCATCAATGTAAATATGTTCGTTATGGTGTGTTCTCAATGTCCAAAAGTGGTCCATAAGCCCATAAATGTGTTTTCTAACCATTATGGAGCGTCATTCTAGCATTCGGGGCACCTCCAACAGTCATCTAACTTCACCAAGGCGAAGCCCAAGTCTGTGCGGACATGTTGTTCCATCAAGGTTCAAATCCTATGAACCTGCCTCCTGTGAGGTTCTAGGATGCAAAGTCTTCCATCTAGTTTTTGTAGCTTTTCCAACTTAGACTTATTTTTATTGAGCTTCCTTGCCTTCTTCCCTATGATCTAAGTCTCTCTAACTGTTTCTGGAATCCTCTTTCCATTCTTATTCTTATATTCCCCTAGCGTAGTGGCTTCGCACTATTGAGGTACCCTCATGGATTCTGAAGTTAATATCTCTTTTCTTAACACTTCCTGAGTGGGCATACTCCTTTCTGGAATGCATAGGTTCTTCAAGCCTTCTTTCATTCTTTCAAACTTGATAGCTAATTCTCTTGCTTTTTGTTCCTCCTGCGTTGTTACTTTTCTCTGTTGCTTCAACTTATCCTCTCGTTCTTCTATTAGTCGATCTATTTTCTTAGCTATGAAATCCCTTAATTATTGTTTTTTCTTTTATATGGCTTATTCCTCTACTTTCCTTCTGATCTAATCCTTCTCAATCCAAGTCTTACCTAGAAATAGTGGGAAAGGGGCGTTGTCCCCAACAAACCTAATGACTTCAAATTCTTCTTCAGTCGATGTTCCATGAACAATAATAGGTACATTAGTAACTCTTCCACATAAGGTTATCATCTTTCCCTTAAACAAGCCTATCCTTCCTAACGAAGGTACCACAACAGGCTTTCCCAAGATTCCCCAAGTTTCTTCTGTCATAATATTCACTTGTGTTTCTTCATCCAAGACACAGTCTATGTCGAAGTCTTCTACTCTTGCACTTATGCATTGTTTTGCTTTCAGGATTTATGGTAAACTGAAATATTTATGAACATCCATCGTTTCTTTCAACTGTAATAATGTAGTATGAACTTCCCCTAACCTTTTCTATATATGACTTTCTAACATGCCCTTAGTCTCTTGACTTTCCTCGTATTTTTCTTGTCTTATGTTCATCCCTTCAACTTTAGCAATAATCCTTGGACAATCCTCAACCTCATGACCAACAACCTTGCAACAAAGACAAATAGGGCCTACCTTAGGACATTCCTTAGCAAGATGTTCAGACCTTCTGCAATTATAACACAATGTCAATCCTCTTTTTCTTTTAAATGTTCCCCAACCTTTTATGTACTGCGCACTTCCCCTAGGATCATAGTGTTGGACCTGCAATCTGCAAAAATTATTTCTAGGTTCCTACATCCACTTATTAGTCCAAAAACTCTTTCTATGCATAGAAATAACATATCTTTATTCATTTCCATTAAATTTACTCAAATCAACTCTTCCTTTAAACTGGGCCCTAGCCTTAGACTAGGACATAATCTATTAAACATACTTAAGTTCATGCTTTCAAAACAAAAAAAATCACTTATATTTCTCTTGTCAAAGAAAAAAGCTTGCTTCTTTAGGATCTTACCTCTTTTCTTCAGATCAACTTACTTTCTTATCACAAAGCTTCGCAAGTCAAGTAGAGTATTGTGCACTTTAGTAGCAAATCTACGCATAGACCTTCTCTTTTTCTTTACTTCAATTCCCAGCAATCAAAGTTCCAGGTCCCAGTAATGGAACCATTTGTTGGCATAGGGACAAACCCAGTGTTCAATGCTTAATAGCGCACCAAAAAATCCCCAACTACGGACCCTTTCGGTAACACCTACGAAGCAGGTGAAGTATCATTCGAGGTAGAAGCAGGGGGGTTTACAGGACGCAGGTGTCTATAACCCGGCTGGGACACAGATCTGTGATAAAATCACTTTGCAAAATATTCTATTAACTCTTAGAAGGTGACATGCATTATTTTATTAACCCTATTAACATCGCAAAACATAATCAAATATAGATCTAGTGTAGTAACAACAAAATATTATGCACCTTAAACACTTAGCACTTAGCACTATGAATCAGATCTAGCATTTTAACATAAGCAAATCATTTAAGCAACACATACATATTTATTACACGTCCTAATATAAGCACTAAGTAGATTCATAACATGAATAACACAACACTGAGAAAACCATGAGACACCAGATATATGTGGTTCACCCCAGGGTGGGGCTATGTCCACAAATCACTTCACCTCTTTATTATTCGCCCAAATCTTACATTCATTCACTCATGTGCACTAAGCCACAGAGTCAATCTTCGCACTAGACAAGAGATATTCACACAGAGCACCAAATCCTCCTTCCAAAACTAGGTCAAGGAAAAGAGTCAACCCTCTATCAAGCAAAAAGCCTTAACGTACATACACTCCTTTGCACAAAGAAACTCGAACTACTTGCACTTAGCTCCTCTCTTCTACAATACATTCTTCTTTTATTTATATTTTACAAACCCTTACAATAAGGCATAAACGTGGGAAAACCCCATGGGCCGACACCCCAAAAAACCATTACAAAACCCTAGAGGACCCTTTACTAGGTCCACATAACCCTCAAAATCAGTGAGATCCATGATCTTAGCTCCGCCTGGGCACTCCTTCTTCGACCAATGTGTCGAAGTCCAAAAGTGGGCCAAAACTGACCAAAGTTTCCCCAAAACTTGGTCGAGGGCCAACGATATATTAAGGGTGTAAGTTTAGGCTCGAGTTATACCTAAATTAAGAATCATTGGAAATATCTAGCTTTAGCAAAGATGAAGATAAAGATGAAATCAATCCCGAGGAGTGGTTGAGAATGATAAAGGAAAATAATTTGAGTCCTTTGAAGGCAGTATTTTAATTGAAGGATGAGGCTTTTAAGTGGTGGGCTAGCCTTGACGAAGGTACTCAAAACTCCCCAACATGGAAAAATTTTGAAGAACTCTTCTCAAATAAATGGATTAAGGATAAAAAAGGGAGGAGATGTATAAAATTTAAGAGGAGTTAAAGGAATCAAAACAAAATGTCTCCAAATTGAAAAAGTATAATGAGGAGCTAAGAAATTATATTACAAAGAAAAATGATGAGTTCATTAAGATTCAATCCCTTAATGAATCACTCATTAAGGAGGTTAAGAACCTAAATCAAGAAAGAGTAGCAAAGAAAACTAGGAAAAGGATGATTCAAGGGAAGAATTGAAAAAGAAAGATGAAGAGGTATGTATATTATGAAACCATAATGAATTTTTTTTGGATGAGGTTAAAATATTGAAACAAGGAAAGAATAATTATCAAAATCAAGAATAAAAGAGGATCCTGGATGAAGAATCTACCAAAAGACTTGAAGAGGAAATTTGCAAGAAGGTTGAGGAATCCCTAAATACTAATGAGGTAAAATTAGAAATTCAATCTAGAATTGAAGAAGGATGATAGAATTTGATAGATGGGGTCACATTGCAGCTTCAAAAGGAGAAAGAGACAAGATTCAAGAAGGTAAACAAAATATACTTGAAGAAGTTGAACTCCATCTAGAGGATGTACATCCCAAATATGATGGTATTATCTCCAAGGCTAGAGTAATCAAATACCAAGAAAAGATGATCGAGGATGTCATTGTCTCTAAAAAGAAGATAGATGAAATGGGTATGCAAAGTGAAGAAAAACCATCAAATGTGAAACCATATCGACACCCTCATTACCAAGAAATATTTCAAGGAAGACAAGAAGGTAAATATCATCATATCAAGGAATAATATGGAATACGTGTCAATATTCATGGAACAAGGCATCACAAAACCACTCTTCAACAAGCTATTATCAAAAACCAACAAACACTACAAATTGGATAAGCTTCAACAACAATACATGGAATCAAGGGAAAGAAAATTATGCAACAACTGGCCACCAAGGATTACAACCTAAAAGAATTTATTTTGGATGGATGGATCATCATCAATGTAAAGAAAAAACCACGAACATAAGTAAATCATATTACTTGGTTTCATCACATGTGAAGCCTTTAATTGCAAATCCTTGAGGACAAATATTTTTGGAGGGTATTATGTTATGACCCAAGGGGGGCATATGTAGGGTTAAATGTATATGATATGAACCCGAGGGGGGAATATATGGGGCTAAATGTACATGTAATGTGTAAATATATATGTAATAGGGTTGGCCTAATAGTAAAGAGGCCTCATGTGAAAGTGTGAATAGGTATATATAGAGATCATGTTTTCATTATTTAGACATGTGAATTGCGACGTATGAATGTATTTGGTTATGTGGAGGAGGTTCTCCTATTTTTAAGGAGTTATTGTGTAACTTATCTATCTTGGATTTGAGATCCATGCTAACATTATGTACATGGTTTGTACTTTTGTTCTGTTATGATATTTTAATCATTTGGATCATTATAATTGTCATCAATGTTTCCTTGGAACGTTGAGATAAAAGAGAAAATTGCCCTTTTCTTTGTGGGATGTCACCCTCTCATGAGGGTTTTATGTACATGTGGCATAATTTGATTAATTTTTACTTAGTCTCCTTTATGTGGATGAAAAGTCTTCTTTGTTAGTGTCCTTTGTGTGGATGAAAAGTATTATTTGTTAGTCTGCTATGATAATCTTAGGGAGAAATAATTAACAAAGAATAAGAAGGATTTAGAAGCCTCCTCTATAAATAGAGGATTTCCTCTCATTCCAAATAGTTATGAATTGTTGGATATAATTTTGAATACAATTAATAAAATATCTACCTTTTGAGGTTTTGGTGTCAACTCGGAATGAAACCAACAACGGGGGAATTTTTCACCCTACTTTATTATAGATAGTTAGTTCATAGACCTGAGGCAAAGCCTGAATGCATTTTAATAGTCCTTGGGTTTGGGTGGTAATTTTTGGTTATAATAAATAAAGAGGGTGTCATTTTGTTGATCCTAAACAAAATTTCTCATCAATCTCACCTTTATCCCTTAATATATGGATGGAACACATCGTACAGGCAGGATGGATACATATGATGGATGGATGGATGGATGGATGGTTGGGATACGCAATTGCTTGGATACTAGGAATTGTTTTTATCCATCCCCAGGGCTTGATTAATATGGTCATGAATGGGAAACTGCAACCAATCCGACCAAGTTGACAGATCTTCGATCAGGTTGACTTACTTATGAGTGGGGTGGATCTTTCTCTTTCTTGTTTAAGTTCTTGGTGCATCAAAGATAAGTGTGAATATTTCAAGGCTTCTACTAGCTAGCAAGATCAATCCATTTGAGGAGTTAATTAACTACTTGGAAGAAGGATGTATAGGGTATTTTATCTTCCATCCTCCTTTGCTTGGTTTAGTAAGTGCTCAATCTCTTGTCTTGTTTTTCCTTTGGTTCCTTGGCAAGGGTTTTAGGCAATTTATTCAAGTCACGATTGATCTTGTTGGTGAAGTTTTTTCCCTTGTGGGATCCCTTCTTGTAGGGACTTTGGTCTTCACACCTTGTCTTGATTAGATAAGGGATTATTTTTCCCACCTTAATTGGATTTTAAAAAAAAAAGGCATTTTTTATATATCCAACAACCAACAAAAAAAACCTTAAAATTTTATTTTTTTCACTTTTTTTGTTTTTTAAAGGAAATCTAATTGTGAAAATCAAAAGAAAAAAATTAATTTAGATTTTTGTTTTTAATTTTCTAGTGTAAAGTTACCAAAATATTTCATTTCCTAGACAAATTTATCCTAGGTTCTATGCTTAATTGTTGATATCTAACCCTAAGAAAGAAAATAAACCCTATTGGATGGAGCTTTAAAGTGTTATCTAACATTGTGTGGGGTGATTTAAGGTGTTTATCAAATCTGGAAATTAAATTGCAGCAATAAAAATCAGGTTTGGTGAAACCCTAAGGCCAGCGTTTGGTCCTTCAAGGTGTCTTTTTACTAAAACCTAGCCTTCATTTATTTTCTATATCACTTACCAAGATTATGTTACATATATAGAGGTAATTTTGATCTCTAATGTGCTTATAATTGTTTATATTTTACTTAGAGATCTATTTGGTGAATTCCAAGTGTTAACTTATGAAATCTTAGGGGGATTCACCATCTAATTTGCAAGTTCTTGTTTGGTAAATGCTTACATATATTTAGAACTTGTTTCTAACACTTTTTTGGATAGTATTGCATAGAATATACTTAAACCAAGTGGAAACGTCTCTCTTCCTTAATCTCTCTCTTGAATGGTGTTTTCATAATCTAAATCTAATTTTTTTGCATTTTTATTCATAAAACATATTTATAAGTGAAAGGATAGTCATAATCTTGTCCTCTCATAGCAAATAATCAAGTGTTAAACACTAACACACATAATGATCCAGGTGGATATCGGGGGCCACCCACCTTTTCCAAATGGCTCAAAACAATTTTCTGGCCATTTTGGCAATTTACCACTTTTAGCAGGTTTTCACTTCCGGGGCCATTTTGAGGGCCTA
>SNQJ01S0085706.1:18348-38755 GCA_010110895.2 Picea sitchensis | reverse complement strand
TGTCTTGTCTCGCAAGCAGGTGCCTCAACAGTGAAACATCTCTTTGACTATCTCATCATTGGCAGTAATCTGTGAAAAGACACCCTTATCTTGAGCCATTACCCCTTTAGCCCTTTCATAAACCAGATTACATAGGGACGTCTCCCTTGGACCAGCCATCCTAAATAGAAAGAGCTCCCCATCGAGGTGACAGTGGGTGGGGAAGCTTCTGTTACGCCGGTTTTAAGCCTTGACTCAAGCTGCCTAAACCCTTCCTACAAACCGTGCGATAACAGGGACGTCGATCTTCTCTCTAGCCCCCAACTTGACAACCGCTTTCAGCAAGCGTTCCTTTGCAGCATCCTCGGCTACAACTTCGTCAACTTCCACTTCTTCATTTTCTGCATCACTGACGTCTCCAACATCAAGTGCTCTCCTTTGTGCTATTTCCATGGCATCCAGCCTTGATCCGAGTTCTCTCATCTCCCTTTCCATAGCTCTATTTGCTATGGGTGGCTCAACACGTTTCCTAGGCAGCATTGTACTAATGTGTCTGATACCACTCTCTGATACCAGTGTACTTCTCCTTCCACATAAATCAATTCTGTGATAGCTCTGATACCACTCTTGTGCAAACCCCCCTTCTCCACTAAGGGCTGCTCGACCTCCCGGTCTTGGATCGAATTACCCTAAATGCTCAACACACACAGGTCCCTTTCGTGTTACCCGCAGGGTCGAATTACCTGTGCCTTTGCTCTTTGGCCCTTTTGGCAACACTCAAATCTGCAAGTACTAACTCCACGCTAGACCTTCCTCTTAGGTGACCACGAGCAATGACCGTGGGTTAACCCTTTGCAAATTCCGGCTTCGGAAATATCACGAGCTCTACTTTCAACTCTTCCTGAAGCGCTCTTCTCTGAATTTCCGGATTTCCTAATCCACTGCCACGTGTCCTCTACACAACCAACGGTTGCGATTACTTCGCGACTCTGCCCTTACAACACCTCCAAGCCTCCCGAACTATGAGGTGACGAAACACTTGACGACCAACCTCCGTGTAATTCTCTCAGATTTGACGGTCTGGAATTATTCGCCTCCCTCCGGAACGGATCTCGTTCACGGATTTTTGTGAAACCTTAAGGATTCTCCCCCCTTGAAGATTTCTCACCACTCTCCCTCTTGAGCTTGACTTCCTCAACTTTCTTCGTCCCTCAAAACGCCCTCTTTGACACTTAGTCGAAATCTCGACCTGTGCACACCTTGCAACAGGTTCTCTTCCACACTCAACTTCCCTGTGGATGATTTTTGCACTCTTTGCGACTATCCTCCAACCACTTCTCTGCAACTAAAGTTACGCTACTCCTCCTGAGCTTACGAGTCTGAAACTCTGTCACGCACTCCTTGCGGACGCATACACACTCCTTGCATACATAAGTCTTACGCTACCTCTTCTGAGCTTACGAGTCGAAATAGACTCTGTCAATGCACTCCTTGCTGACACTATGCACTCCTCGCACTCGCTTGTAGAAGAGAAACAATTGAATCGTATTTTAAAATCTCACAGATTCATACATCTCGCCATGTAAATGCATTCATAAATACAAGAACAAGGAATAACAAAGAATCGAAAATAAAACAGAAAGCCCACCATTCACTCATTCAGATAGACGCATCGACACCACACATTTGGGACAATGCTCCTCTGTTATATTCCTTCAACTGAAAATTACATACATTCATACACTGCTTCTCGGTAGCTCTCAGTTCTCTGCTACAATGACAACCTATACAATGGATTCAACAATTTTTCAACAACAACCTCTACTGGGCAACCATACAAGGCTTTATACAAGAGGTGCTCTTTGAGCCTTTCCCTCCATCTACTCTATGCTATCAAAATAAAATCTTTCAACTACTTAATATTTATTACAATAAATATTTGAGTCAGACAGATAAGAGAGAAAGCTCCAGATCTGTACTGCAATCCTTGACATTAAATCAAAATACACACCCTCATCGACCTTATGCGATGGCTCAGCCTCCGATCATTAAAGATGCTCGTAAATCAAAATCTTCCCCAGATATTATATTAATTACGCCAACTTTGGAATTCAAAATATTTCAAAATATGTGCTAGTGCGCCCAACTATCCTCCACTTGTGCTTTGCTGGCGATGCTCCTGCATCAGGGAACTTGTACAATATAATTATAATAAAATTTTAAAGGTTTGACTAAGACAAATATACAAGAGTATCTTTTGTAGTTACACCAAAAATATTAACATTACCAATCTGTATTGGTTCTTTTGTTGTCAATAAATTGCATGGTGATCCCATAAGGATTGTCAAAATGACATCGCACACATCCAAAAGTACTACTTTGGACTCCACTTTGTTAATATAATTCGCTGAGTTGGCGAATTTTACCTTGCACTTATGTTGGATATACAAGTGCTTATTCTTGCTTAGCAAACCCAAGGAGTAAGGTTTAGGATATGTGACTATAGGTAAATTATGCTTCTTAACTATTGCTTTTGAGATTAATATCATTGGTCCCTGTTATCCTTAGGTTTTCCTCTTGGAGAGGTTGAGACTTTTCCTCTAGGGAGCATAAAAAATAAGATGTTACCCTCTTAAGGGTAGCGACCTTTGGATACCCTTGCAATGGTATCATGTACCTGCCTGCATGAGCTTTCATTCATCTCTGACCAGTTCTAGACTCTATCCTTTATATTCTCCAATCATGACCTGATGCCAGATTGATGAACCATGATTTGCTTATTCAGACGCTCAAGAAACACCTTGATGGTCCAAGTCTCTCTATAGATACTTCATGTCTAATATTTGTTTAGACATGATGATATAACCCCCTGACATGTCATGAAGTTGTGATTACCTTACGATGGTTGACTAAGATGTCATAGCATATAAAGTTTTTTCACTTGTGTCGTATTACCATGGGAAACATATTTTTGGTTAGAAGTGTGCCCCCTTCTAAGATGATTCACACTACTAGGTGTTTAGATTGGATAGCACAACCCATATCCCAACCATACTAAGCACTTTCCATTTCCCTAAGTATCACTCGTTTCCATCCACAATAAAAAAATAGTTGCATCCCGTCATGTATGACTACTCAAAGGTCAAAAGAAAAGGTTGAAATTAAAGAAAAAGCCTAAATCAAATAAAGCCACAAAGGCTAAGAGGTGAAGAGCAAAGTCAAAGAAAGAAAATAAAGTACAAACTACTTCACTATGGTCCTTCCCCCCCTTTCAAAGTCCTAGGAGAAAAATGCCTATCTAAAGAAAAAAGGACTTGGAGAAAAACAATGATTAATCAAAAGAAAAGAAAAAGGAAGTGTGTGTATACCGAAGTAGTAAGGCTCTTTCTAGAAGGCTACTGTAAAAAATGCCTAGCTAAAATAAAGCTAGAGGCACAAAAAAGATAAAAGATTGACCTATGCATGTCTAGGACTTTGAGAGTCATCACATGAACATTCCCCCTTTCCCTTTCATCACTAATCTCGCTAATTGCCTATTCTCCACCTAAAAAACTTAGGAAATATGGGTTTTCCTTAGGAGTGGGCTTATTTAAAACTAATAACAATGCTTCCCTTGGTAAACTAAGGCAAGTGTCAAAATTAAATTAAATTGTTATGTTTACTAGGAAATTATCAGTAACAATAACTCCAAATGGGTTACCTTCTTCATGGGAACCATTTGTTCAGAGCATTTGTGGACGAGAAAATTTCCCAAGTTTGATTGGCCGTGGGTTGATTTTGTACAGGAAGAGGCAAGAGTTTTTCCCAAGAACAACTCGCAGAAACCCCATGATGAAGGAACTCAAGCTCTTGCAGCGCATGCAATAAAAGAGAAAGTAAGAACAAATTTTGGAAAGAAAAATACAAGTGAAGGATCAGCTCCAGTCCGAAAACAGAAAAAGAAAGACCTCTCAAAGGCCAGGTGCTATAATTGTAATGCATTTGGTTACTTTGCTTTTCAATGTCCTCAGAAGAAAAGGAAGGGAATGGAACATGCATCAACAACCGATGTCGATCAAACTCCACCACAAAAGAAGACAAAGGAATCTAAACTTGATGAGATTGTAGATGAACTTCAGAAAGACTATTTCTTTTAGTGACATCTGATTGATAGATAGTAGTGCTTCGATACACATTTGTTCTTGTTCCTATTATTCTCTTACCATAGAAATGTTACTTTTGTCTGTTATTTTCTTGTCCCGGACAGACTACCATGGAGAAATGATTATTCACAACATTAGAAAAGTGTTGGTCTTGTTCTTGTTCTTGTCATTGTTTCTTGTTACGGGCAGGTCATAGGTAATAGCCATGAAAGAGAGCTATTGTGATGGTTACATGTAGCAATAGATTAGATGGTCTCTAGTTTGAGACGCAGAGCAGACCGTCCAAGACATGTAATTGCAAACATGACAGTATACTTCCATATACTGAAGGATAAGAGAACGAAGTTAGAACCTTCTGAAAAGAAGGGTACTTTTGTGGGATACAAAGTGTCTCATATAGAGGAGCAGGAGGCTTCGAAGGATGACCATATAGATCCCTCTAGTTCAGTTGCTCATCCTTCAGACTATCAGGAGGAGCCAATAGGGCTAGTGTATTTACCTAGAAATGTTGCAGTGACCAAGAAGAGGCCAACTTGGCTTCGTGACACTTTGCAGGATGCAAAGAAGCATACAACTCCCAGTGATACTTTTAGTAAGAGCAAACGACCTCAGATATTCTTGAGTTATATGGCATTGATCAGTGAGATCATTGATTCCAAACTTTACAGTTATGAGGAGTAGGTGGCTCCACCAGTGGTGAGGTAGATAGCCCCACCAAGTACCAAAGTTTAGAGGGAGTCAACCCTCAGGATTTAGTAGGGAGGAGTAGCCTCTTAGGACAATTCATAGGAGATCAGACTTCAGAGGAAATCAACAGATACAAAGGGAGAAAATGGCTCTAGAGATTGTATAGACTCAAAGGGAGTCAAGTTTCAGAGGGAGCATGCAGAATCAGAGTGAGCCTGATCTCAGAGAGAGGCAGTTGGCTCAGAGGGAGAGCCACTCATTTAGAGGAAGTTCCTCCTCAAGTGCAGATAGAAGAGACATCTTCCAGGACTGACAGACAAATGTCATGAGTTGAGAAGGCCAGACAAAAGCTTCAGAAACAGGAGGCTTCTAGGAGATGTGAGACCTCTTGGGAGGATTCCCTTGGTTCAGTGGATTTTGCTACAGTGACAGAGGAGGTAGCCAGTCAGGAGGACCGGGGTAAGAATTTTGCCTCAGTCACAGAGGGAGAAAGCCAGTGAGGAAGACTGGACAACAGGGTTTGCTTCAGTGACGGAGGGAGTTGACCTCAGAGTTTGAGGTGGAGGATCTTGGCTAGATCTTCTATTTCTTGGGATTAGAGGTGTGACAGAGATCAAATGAGATCTTCCTCAGTCAGGGGATACTGATGAGGTTCGATATGATGGACTACAAGTCCATGGCTACACCTATGGAGACAAATCTGAAGAAGTTGAGTGATTCTACTTAAGATTCAAATTTGGTGGATCCCACGATGTACAAACAGTGGATTGGATCCCTGATGTACCTGGTTAAAACTAGGCCAGATATTTGCTTTGCAGAGAGCACCCTGAGCCAATATTTGGTTGAAGTCAAGGCAGTTCCATTGGGTTGTAGCGAAGCATGTGCTGAGGTATCGACATGATACAGTTGGATATGGTTTGTCTCAGATGGTGAAGTGAGGCTGTAGGGATATATAGATTCTGATTGGGTAGGGAGTGTAGTAGACAAATTGAGCACCTCAGGGTGCCACTTCAGCTTGGGATCAGTTACGATTTTCGAGATAAGCTAGAAGCAGGCTGCTGTAGCACTCAGTACAATAGAGATGGAGTATATCACAGCTAGTGTCGCAAGTAGTGAAGCAATGTGGCTTTGAAAGCTTCTTGCAGGACTTCATCCAAGACATAGGACAGAAGGGAGCATTGAAGCTCCAGTACATATCCATAGATTAGCAGATTGCAGACATTCTCACCAAACCTCTGTCCAAGGCGATGGACAAATGAGTAGCATTGGGAAGACATTCTTCCAGAATCGCTATGCTGACTTGGCTGAGGAGAATGGCCTAGGATTAGTCTTTCTCCTTGGTCATGCTAACTTGACAAGGAGTGATAAAAACTCGAGGTGCTCCAGAGAAAAGCTTAGTGTGATGCAGAATGTCTCTCTCGCTGAGAGGGAGTGTTGATGTTTTGGAAAGCATCAGGCATACATTCTCCTCAGATTGGCCATGTGACTTGGCTAAGGAGAATGGCCCAGGCATAGTTTTTATCCTTGATCATGTGACTTGACAAGGACCAACAAAGACTCGAGGTACATACGCATTGGGCAAACATTCTCCTCAGATGGCCATATGACTTGACCAAGGAGAATGGCCCAGGGCGTTGATGTTCTCCATGTATTAGCATCGGGCATACATTCTCCTCAGATGACCATATGACTTGGCTAAGGAGAATGGCCCAGGTATAGTCTCTATCCTTGATCATGTGACTTGACAAGGACTGACAGAGATTCAAGGTGCTATGTGGGAGAAGTATACATCAATTGGGTGCATGCTAGAAAAGATTACACCAACCATGCTCAAGGAAAACCTTTCTATGAAATAAGAAATCCAAGAAGTACAAGAAGAACCATTTGACCATTAAAGAAGCCCCAGGAAGCAATTGAAGACCCAAGAAGAGAAGTTGGCCTCCACAAGTAAAAGACAGAAAACAATAAAGTGAAATTGAGCACCTAGGAAGAGAAGTCAGCCCCACATAAAAAAAAAGACAGGCGCTTGGACAAGTATAAATAGAGGCAGTCATTTCATTTGGAGATACACAACTCTTCTCTTCAAGTGCGCACTAGCCAGTTGTCAGTTGCAGTGGTGAGATTTTCGCTATCTCTTGGAGTCTGTGTTATCTTGGTGAATGCGCCACACTTGGAGAGGCGCTAGACTTGGAGAAACTCTCTCTTGGTTGTATCTTGGCTATTCTATTGAGACACTAGCTCTTGGAGACACTAGGCTTGGTGAGGACATTCTCTGTATGGTATTTTGATCTATTGATGGTGATGTACTGGTTATATCTTGGACTGAATTCTTCTATAAGAAATGTTGCTGGGTTTTCTCCGAAGGTTGGGTTTCCCAAGGTAAATTCTTGTGCTCTTGTGTCTACTGTGCATGGTTAATATTTCTAGATCTTGTTATTTCCGCTGCATTCTTATAGTTGAGACTTTCAGTGTATAGTTATTCTATGATAACTGTGGCATGAAAGGAAATTTTGTATTGAAATCATAAGGCAATAACTACCAGATCTGAAAAATTCGAAAATTCAACATTTGCTCATAGTATTGGCTTGTGATAAAGCCTATTTAAAGGCTTTAAGTTCTCCATTGTAATATGCCTCAAGCAGCTTGGTGTTTGGCCGGCTTGGCTGGATTGACCAAACTGATAATAGATATCTATTTGTAGCTGGTTTTGCCAGTAAAGGGTTTTCAGGGTAAATCTCTAGTGCATATGTTTGTCTTGTGCTTCTTAATTTTGTTACTTCTCTCCCTGGCATACTGTGCACCTTTGAACTCTTGCAGCCTTGAATAGCTGGCTAGATTTACCTATCTAATCCCTAGACTGCATGTCTAATACCATAAGGTCTAGTCAATTTGTCTATTGAAATTGTTTGTTCAGTGCCCAATTCATTTTCTTCAATGCTCAGCTCAACATCGTATACTTTCACACAAACTACATCCAGACCCCACATACTATGGATTCTTTCACTGCCTGATAGTGTTTAATCTTCTTTTTATGTAAAAAGCCAAATTTAAAGCTTTAAGATGGTGCAGTTTTGTAAACAGCCATTTTGGGTTGATAAGTTACTTGCCAGTGTCCTACTGGTGTACCCAATATTGGACCAGGTACAATGGACCTGTCTCTGGCATACTCTGCATCGTTGAACTCTTGTGGAATTGACTAGCCAGCGAGATTTACCTATCTGATCCATAGATTGCATGTCTAATACCGTTAGGCCAAGTCAACCTGTCTATTGAAATTGTTTGTTCAGTGCCCAATTCATTTTCTTCAAAGCTGAGCTCAACGTTGTATACTTTCACACAAACTACATCGAGATCTGCATAGCAGGGATTCTTTCAGTCTGATAGTGAAATTTATTCACTATCAGTCAGTCTCTCTGGTGAATGTGGAATTAATTTTATAATTGTGGAAACACATTTGCTCTGCAGATATTACCAGTTATTTCTCAAAGGTAACCATCTTTCTTCAATAGTTTTTGTAATTGTTACACAGAGCTATGGGCTAACAGTTGACTTCACTCTGGGTTTGCAGGTACAACTGGAGTTGTCGACTACACTAATTACGATGACATGAAATATGCTGTATGTTAACAGATTTATCTTAACTTTGATATTTATTGATTTATTCCTTTTCTACATTTTCTTGGGGTTATTTGACTTGGAATTTTTATTGATAATGTCCAGATCAGGAAACTTGATGACACAGAATTCAAGAATCCTTTTTCTCGGTCATATATACGTGTAGGTTGAATCTTTCTATCTATTTATGTTTTTTTGAAGTTTATTTATGATAGGAAATTTGATATTCTTGGAATGTTTCTCTGTGTGGTATGTCTATTGTACCTGTATATTTTGAACTTTGTATTTTTTATATTATTTCATTTGGATTTGTATACTTTTCTTGATCTACTTGTTTGAAGAATCATATCAAATGCTGTCCCGCCTTTGCATCAGGTAAAGGAATATGGTTCCAAAGGAAGCATGTCAAGGAGTCGTAGCCGCAGTTTTTCTCGGAGCCATAGCCGTAGCCGTAGCCGTAGCCGTAGCCGTAGCCATAGCCATAGTCGCACTCGGTCACCAAGTCGAAGCCCAAATGTTAGTCGAAGAAAAGTCCACAGGTCTGGTTCAAATACCGTTGAAATGAAAAAATGCAAAATGGGCATTAGATCCTGTAATATATCAGTTTCAACATTTTTTGAAGCAAAACCTAATTTTCTGTTATAGCAAACCTCTGAGGAGCAGGTCACGATCTGGTTCAATGCAAAGGCCACGGTCAAAACCAGTGCCCAGGTATTACTTTTATTTCATTGCAGTGTCTTCCTATGTTTCCTGTTTAGCTATTTTACAGGACATTGACTATATCAATATAAGTGATTATTACTCGTCCTCAGGGTTGGAATGGGAACACTTCTTATACTTTGGAACTAAATTCAGCATATCATTTGTAGCTTGCTTCAAAGTTTGTCCTGTTTCTGTTTTATACTTATGCAGAACCAAATCCAGGTCGAGGTCCAGGACACCTCGGCACAAGGTAAGTACTTCTGTGCCTTGTTTGAACAAGACAATTTATTTGTTGTGGGTGAAGCTGTCCTAATACAGATGTGCTTAAACGTTTATCAAGGGATTAATATATGACATCTATACCCTAATATCTGCAACCTTCTTGTTCTCACGTTCAGAGTGGAAGTCCTAGAAGTCGGAGTAGGAGTTACAGTCCATCTCGCTCTCGTTCAGCTGCGGTATTTCCTGACTTCTTTTTTAAAAATCATTTCATATTACTTTAATGTTAAAATATCTATTTTGCTGATGGGAAAGGCTGTTTATGCCTCTTGCTTTGAGTTTTCTTGGCACGTGTTTTAAGGATTTGTATGGTATTTTCTTTATCTTACAGGCAAAAAGTGGATAGAGTCCGTGACTAGAAGGCTAGTATGCATGCGTGCTAGCTTAATTGAATTCTGAGATGAATATTCATGAATTCAAGTTTTGGGTACATGGGAGACGCAGGACAGTAGCCATATCAGGAAAGTTGGGAAAAGCTTGGTGTTTATTTTTCATCAAAGATTCAGCCGCTTTTTATATATCTTGTAATCAATCATGTAAGGAACAATTTCTTTGATATTCTTAGTAAAATGTTTAACGTTAATTTTTTAGTGGTTGCAGATTTTCTAAGAGGTGCTTTTGTACTCCATTTTACTGTTACCCTGTAATAATTTATTTCTCACTTCTAGTAAGCCTTCATTCACTGTTTGAAGATGGTTTTGAGTTTGGATGCTAGGTCAGCTGTCAAAATGCTCTCATCTTAATCAGAATAATTTTGGAGTCTTAAGCATTGTTTACAAGAACTTGGAACTTAAAAGGGTAGTTAATTCAATTGTCCCTCTTTTAGAACTTATAAGTTTCTTCTTCTCATTTGTTGCTGTACTATAGCTTGTTTTTTTATGCATAGAAAGGTTTGAAGAGCATATATGGTGAGCTTTTCTATGTATGCAAATATTCAAGTTTTTATTCATCAAATGGCCCGGATTTAGATGAAGTTTCATGTTTTCATACGGGGTCAGAACAGAGCTCATTTCAAGCTTTAAATTTTTGCGAGTTGGAGATTGTTTTCATCAAGCGTGAACTTTTAAAGTTGTGGTAGGAGCTGGGAGTAATTTAGACGACAGGTGAGTGAAGAGATTCATGCCCTAATGCCTATATTTTGAAGATGATTATGGCATAGTTATGTTGACAAATAGACTATATCTACGTTCACATGTTTTGTTTGCTGTTAGTTTGATGTTGTGGCTGTTTTAGCTCACGTAACACTGCAGCTTCTCATGCATGCATTTCATATATATATTTTTTGGTTTCTTTGTCATGCAATCAACTACACACCACCCAGCTGTTTGAATTTTTGGGATGAAGTGTACAATGTCTGTTTTTCGTTTTGTTTTTCTCACTTTAAAAAAGTATTTATCTTTGACCAATTTCCATATTCGATGATTTTTTTAATTTGTAGTATATTGATCTACCCATGTTCAGTGATTATAAAGCTTGTTTTTTCAGTAGGTATTTGCCAAATACCATAACAAGGTAAAAATGCACTAACAAACATTATAATTAATTGATTAAGATCTAATATCCTCGGCGTATTCAATAAATAATTTTAAATAGGTGAAGCTATGCTTACGACTGTTTTGGTTAGAAATATGTTTCTTGAATTGTACTAGTTGCTGAGGGGTGCCCATCTTAACATTGCCATTATAATTAATTGACTAAGATCTAAACTCATATTTAATTTAGAATTTAAACAGGCGGAAGCTAAGCTGAGGACTATTTTGGTTACATATGTTGTCTTGTACTAGTCACTCATCACTGATGGATGTCCATCTTAACTTGTACTAGTCGCTGGCAGGTGTCCATCTTAACATTGTAGTTTTTGTTATAGTCGCTGGCAGGTGTCCATCTTAACATTGTAGTTTTTGTTACATTTTACCCAACTCATTTCATGTAGTTGGAGGTGCATTAGATGTTGAAATTGGGGATGGATTGAAATGTTAAGTCATGGTATGAAGTCACTAAGATTGAGTTCTCAACGTTATGGCTAAGCTTTGTGAATAATAACCGATATTTCCTTTACAATAGTCTTGAATAACTCAAGCGACGACCTTGATAGTTCAGACCAAATTGCCATTGATTGGAGGCAAATTTTGAACAAACTTAAAGATTCTAATATGCAATGAATAGAAACATTATCACTCATAAAATTTAGTTTCACAAAGAATTCATACCATTAATTAAGAAAGAATTAAAAATTGTAGTTTATTAGCATTTTTGAACAACAGTTTACATTATCACTCATAAAATCTAGTTTCACAAAGAATTCTTCCCATTAATTAAGAAAGAATTAAAAATTGTAGTTTATTAGCATTTTTGAACAACAGTTTTTTTTTTTTTTGAGTAAACAATTGATAGTCCTTTTGAAAAAAAAACATATTTTTCAATTGTTTTGTTCTATATGTTAAAATTTGTGGGAAATATCCATCCATAAAACAATTGATTGTCCTCTTGAAAAATAGTTTTGTTCTATATGTTAAAATCTGTGGAAAATATCCATCCATAAAACAAAACAATTGATAGTCTTGGAAAAAAATGTAAATTATCAACTAATTCTTACCATTAATTAAGAAAGAATTAAGAGTTGTAGTTCATTAGCTTATTGAACAATAATTTCTTCTCTTTGTTAAAGTTAATGAGTAAATAATTGATAGTCTTTTAAAAAAAAACATTTTTTAATTGTTTTGTTTTTTATGTTAAAATTTCTGAGAAATATCCATCCATAAAACAATTGATAGTCCTCTTTAAAAAAATGTAATTTTTCAACTAAGATAAATTGCACAATGAAAAATAAATCATCAATATACAATGAAAATAAGCTAGCAATATGCAATGAAATAAGTTATCCCATCACACACATTTCTATGGATATTGCTCTTTATTTATATTCATTCACGACTTAAGTCTATCACACACATTTCTATGGATATTGCTCTTTATCTATATAATTTTTCAAATTAAGATAAATTGCACAATGAAAAATAAATCATCAATATACAATGTAAATAAGCTATCAATATGCAATGAAATAAGTTAGCCCATCACACACATTGCTATGGATATTGCTCTTTATTTATATCCATTCATGACTCAAGTCTATCACACACATTTCTATGGATATTGCTCTTTATCTATATTCATTGATGATTCAAAATTCTTATAGTTTGGCATTGAACACATTATATCTTACACCCTAACACCATGGATAGATATAACCATCAATTGAATATAAACTCTTTGGTCAATATACAACGAAGTAAGTTTATTGTAAACATTTGTGTGGAAATAACTTTTAATGTATGCTCATTCATGATTTAAGGTTATATATTTACATTTTGAACACATCATATCTTACACCCTATTGAGGCCTCATACTTGGGGAACTCTCCTTATTTTTAAATTTGGCAATAAGTGCCATCCTTGAGTATGCTTTCTTGGTTCATCTTATCTTGATGATATCCATAAGTTGCCTTGATGATGATTGTGCACAATCATCATCAATTTTGTGACTTGCTGCAAGCTTGATTGATTATGTAGAACATGTTTTTTTGTACTGAACAATTGGAGTAATAGTTATTTTATGAAATTTGGTTTAAGAATGATTTCATATTAATTGCATTTGCTAACATAAATCTATTTATGCATTAATATTTTTAGGCTCATGCATGTTTTATGACCGATTGAGCACTTATATCATTTGAGATTCGATCTCTTTGTGTCCTTGTGCACAGGTATTATGTATAGTGAAATATATCAAGTAAAACAAAAAATATACACAAAATGATCCTTTATTCATTAATTATGGAGCCAATTTCCACAATAGCATTGATCTCCTTAACATATTGCATAACTTAACTACCTACTGAAATTAAATTACATTAATAACCTTATTAAAGTTTATTCTTAATAGCTATTTATGAGAGCTGTTTATAACACACGACTTTATTACAATGCATTATTGAAGCTATACACCCTAAAACTCCCTATTAAGGCTACAGTACTAACTATTAAAAACTTGATTGATAACCATACATTAAAAGTAAATTTTTAAGCAATCTCTCTTTTCCATAGTTTGAAGGCCATGCAAGTACTCCATCATGCTGTCTCATCACCTTGTAAAGTTCTAATTCATGAGTTCCAGTTTATTTGAATTCTCGAGTTCTTGAATACTATATTCTTTACACTTGAATTGTAGATCTTCTAAATTAAAAACTTGATTGATATTTAGACATTAAAAGTAACTTTTTAAACAATCTCTCTTTTCAATAGTTTGAAGATCATGCAAGTATTCCATCAAGCTATCTCATCACCTTGTAAAGTTATAATTAATGGGTTTTAGCTTATTTGAATTCTCGAGTTCTTGAATATTATATTTTCGTACACTTGAATTGTAGATCTTTTGAATTATTGGACAACGATCCATATTGAGCTACATCTACAGTGAATTCCTTCCATTTTTGAAGATTTGGATTTTTCGAACTTGAAAAACTCATCCATTTGATTGTTATCAAATTCATAGTCAATATTGGGTGGTTCTTCAATTGTAGTTTCCAATGCTATATTTTGATTTTTTGTCTTTAATATTCCCCTTTAGAAGATAAGTAGCTCATACTTTATAGTTCTAGGTTGTGTGCCATGATGTTTTGCAATAGTAATAGCCAAAACTTTCTTTTCCTTTTCTACGCATTCTATTTCTTGAAAGAAGTGCACTTTTTGGATATGTAGCACTTTTTGAATCTCCTTCATTTAAGCCTCTTTTCTTCAACTAGAAGAATTGATGATTTCAATAATTCCAATTTTTTTAGGCCAACATGATCTAATTCCAAATTTGAAAGAGAAAGAACATTAATGGACTTGGCTTTATTATCTCTACTTTGCCATTCAATCAATTCACTAGGTTGAATGGGTTATGCTTCAATCTATTTGACTATTCCCCACAAATTTTTGTTCATCACTTGCATTTGAATTTTCATTTTTTAGGTGTGAGCATTAAAATTTTCCAAGGGGGTTTCTATTATGAAAATCTCTTGTAAAACTGGAATGTAAATTAAGGAGAAAACACAATTGTACTTTGGAAAACTTCTGGGAATAATACCATTGAAAAGTTTTCTTCCCTTAACAATTTTAAGAAAAATGAATGGCACAATAAAATATCTTTGAAAGCGGTGTGGATTTGTATCTTTCTATATATGAAAAGGATGTTTATCTTCTTTGACCATGTCTCAAACTAGTAGGGAATATATTATCCTTCAAATTTGGCAATGAATTTTTTTTGTTCCGTGGCCTTCAACCTTGGTAGCGTTTGAGTATTTCCCGACCCTCTTCAAAATTGGTGGTGGTAGGTTTTATTCCTGGACTTTTTAAAAATTGGTGTGTAGGTAGCTCATGATGGTTGCTTCTAATTGATATGATGACTCTTTCCCTCACTAATTTGATATGACGACTTTGCAAGTTACTAGGTGATTTCTCTGTAGTGTCTATCCCCCTCTCTAATTTGATACGACACCTTTGCAATATATGAGGCGACTTCTCTAAACAATGACGACTCCTCCATGAAGTACTTATAGAATAAAATATGACGGTTTCACTTTCTTTGATGGAAATTGGCTTCAAATGGTACGCAAACTCCCTCTTACATCATTTAGAACCTTGGTGGCATTTTAAATGAAGGATATAGCTTTTAATCAAAACCTTCAACTACCTTTGTCTACTTGGATCATCAATCTCCCTACTCTAATACCAAAAATAGATCACGTAAAACAAAGTATATATACACAAAAGTGATAGCCCTTTACTCATTAAATATATAGCACATTTTTACAATTGCATTGAACTCCTTTATAGGCTGCATAACTTCATAACGTACTCTAATTACCTTACATTAATAACCCCCTTATTAAAGTTTATTCCTAATAACTGCTTATGAGAGTCACTTATAGTAGGTGATGTTGAGTTTTGTACCTTGGGAGGTGTTCCCCATGTGCTTATTACCTACTTAGCACATGAGTGAAGGACATTACACTTTGTACCTTGTACTTTTGTCTAATTTCACTTTGACTTTGGTTAAAGTGAAATTTAGTCACTTTTGGCCTAAAAGTGATTATTAATTCGAAGGGGTGAATTAGAGACATAAGTTGACTTAGGAAACTTAACCCAAAGTGGGTTTGTGATTTAGATATTCATGGGGAGATCTCAACCATCGATTAGATGGGAGATGTGATGATCTCCACCCTTGATTTCTAGGTTTCCTTTTGGTGGTGAAGGAGGGGCGCAAAGGGTGAATGAGGGGCGCATTTTTCACTTGCTCATTTGCTTGTTGAGAGAGGAGCTCTTGGAGGATGGAGATGAGGTCAGTTGCACGAGGATGCTTGAGGGAGGTCACTTGCTTTCATTGTTGGAGGCTTGGAGCTACTTGCCTTGTTTATTTACTAGAGCTATTCTACTTCTGAGAAGGGTGCATTAACTGTGGAGGCTGATTCATTCTTGGTAGGATATCTAGCCATCAGATTGCAGTGAGGTCAGTTGTAGAGGGAGGCCATCCACTAGAGCTTCATTCATGTGGAGGGGTTTTCAGATCTAAGCTCATAGTTGGCAGTTGGAGCAGATTCAGTGGTTCTTGCAGTTTGCATGAGGGGCGCACCATTCTGGGGTGCATTTGTTGATGTAGAGCTTGTATTTCAATTCAGCTGGAGTTGCTATTGTATCAGGTTCTTTCATATATTGTGTTTACTCTAACCCTTCTTCTGCTTTCCTCATATATACACAAATATCTCAAACTGGTTTTCCCCCCNCATCACCTAGGCGCCTAAGGGGTGAGAAAGTGCCTAATGTGGACCCTAGTCATTTAATTTGTGAGATGCAAATTAAAAGGTGACTTTATGACTTAAGTGATGGGGTGAGTGAAGAGACACTCAATCTCATCCACCCATCTAATCCAATCTCAACCGTTGGATTGTGAAACTCCTCACCTACCACCATGAGGTCGATTAGGGTAGGAGGGTGCATCCTAGCTAGGGTTTCATTCATTTTTGAGAGAGAAAGAGAGGAGGTCGAGCTTGAGAAAGGAAGCAACATTTGCAGAGCTAGAGCACGCATCCCAAGGCAGCTAGCTAGCATGTTTTTCAAGGCAGAGTTCAGCATTTAATGCAGTCCATACAGTACGGATTTCAAGAGGTTGTACAGCCATTTTCATGCACAGAAATCGAGGGAGACAGCAGTTAAAGTTCTGAGGAGGTTGGCACACATTCAAAGGCTTCCATACAAGCATTTATATGCACAGAAACCGAGGCATCTGCTGGCATTAATTTCTGGGTGAAATTTTGTACAGTCCATACAGATTTGGCATGAATTTTGAGGACCGTACAGTCCAGTTTTTGGCACTGTTTTTGAGGCACGGATTTCGAGGAGCTGTTCCTGCTGCATATTCCATAGTCTTAGCAGAAATTTGGCACAAGAATCGAGACAGTCCGTACAGCATTTATTGATGGGACAGCCGTACAGTTGTATGGATTTCTGGCACAGAAATCGAGGAGCATTTCCAGGACTGTTCAGAAGGATTTTTGCTGAAGAAAGTCTGAGATAAGTTTGTGTAATTTCTGAAGATGAATATGCTGTAAATGAAATGTCTCTGAAGCTCACAAATAATAAAAGCCCTCTCTCACTGGTTTTCCCCTAGTGGGTTTTTCCAGGGTCGTTGTTAGACCAAAAATCACTGTGTTATTTTCTGAGTTTTATGTGCTGCTGATATATTTTATTTCTGCATTAAAACGATGTTCAGAATCCTCATGTTTCAGTTCTGAAAATTTATTTTATGCTGAGTTTAATTGGCTGTCATAAATCTGGGTTTGGGCATTAAACATTGGCTGAAAAATCAGCGAGACTGAAACTCGGTTGGGATCTGAAATTTTACAATCAACAGGTTACTTATTTGGACCTCTTTGACCTCAACCTAGTGTTCCACCCCTGGTTCAAGCACTCAAGTTTTAGAGGACACACATGTATATATAACAAGTCCAATTGCACATCCACAAAACTATTTCAAATTTCATTGGAAAGGGTGTATCCCCTTTTGATCTGTACATATTGGGGACAACTTCCTATGGTGAATATGGCATTATATTTCACATTCCTACTATTTGACCTAGTCTATAGTTTCAAGCCCATATATTTGAGAAAGCCACAATTTTGAAAAGTGAGTTCTATGTACTCTTAGGCCTAGTTAAAGGAATATAACATTAAGTGTAAAGCAAGTACAGCTTCAACTTCTCTGTGTCTTATTGTGTTGCTTTTCTTTTCTTTGTTTGCTGCCCTCTTACATTTGTGCACTCTCATCTGATTCTTAGCTAAAAGAGCATCATTAGCTTCTTCACTTCTTCAAGGATGGTATCAACTTTGCACGATCAAACAAGCACCACTTCAAAAGGAACACAGTACTTGACTACCATCCAAGATTGTGCAATCAAACCCAATTGGAGTTGTTTCTTCACCAAACATCATCCAAAGACAGTGTTTGGGGAGACTTTGTACTAGTTAATGAGGGAGGGTAATTATCTTGGCTGTTGACAATTTTCTAGTACTTATTGCTCTCACTATTAGGTTATTATTCTTTTCCTTCACTCTTTATAGCTCTTGCACTTGTCACTTAGTTTGGAGATGCCTTAGTCCCTTAGGTTTTTATGCATGATATAATTAAAAACCACATGGACTGCTTTTAGTATTTTGTTGGCATCTATATAATATTTCTCTCTCTCTCTCTCTCTCATATCACATCTTGGATCTTCAGCAAGAGCCCTTAGATTTTTGGAAAAAATGTTTTTGCAATAAATTTGTTACATTGCACTTTTACATATCAATTACCTCTAAAATAGGATAATGTTTCCTTAACTAATAAATATGATGAACTCTGAAGAGTTTCAAGCATGACCTGGCTTTATGTTCAAAAGAACACTAAATCATATAGGAGCTGATGCTTATCCTCCCTCTGTCTCTCTCTAGCTCTGTAGAAAAACTGTCTTATATTAAGTACAACAGGTTGGGCCCTAGTGGAAGATTCTATGGAGATCAGAGTTTATGCTTACCTTTTTCTCAAAAATTAGGTCAAAATTAAACCAGTAGAGTTGAGGGGGGAGCCAAGTTCATTTGTGACATATCAATACAAGTAACAAGTTGCAAGACAGCTTTAAATTTATTTTACTCATGTTTTAGGAGAAATGAAGAGAGTTGAAATGGAGAGAGGAGAGAACTGAGATGCATTTTGATCCACATAACAAGCACTGTAGACCACATCAAACAAATGGTATTTCAAGTTTTCTAATTTGAATAATTGAACTAATGGATAGCATACAATGAAATCAATGAAGAAGCATCTCTTGACCAAGCAATTCATAAAAGCACTGCAAACCAAGGGGTGTTCATTATAAATGGCCTACCCCACGGCGAATTGTTGGAGAGGATGTGAGCTGAGCAAGAACTGGACCAAAGCTCTGAGCCATAGGTACAATTACTGGAGAAAAGAGTGGAATAGCTAGACTTGCTTCCTGCAAAATTACAGCACAAAATACCTTAGAATAACCCAACGTTCAAGAAAATACTTGCAAATAAGTTGTCGTTGAAAATTTGAAATAAACAGTCGACCAAAATATCGTGTCGCTGCAATTTAGTCAACATCTTCATGAAATTTGGTCTAAGCAGTACCTAATTACTACAATCAATGAATTTTCCATGTTATCATTTATATGGATAACACCTAGAAATTGAATGAATGTTCTTAAAACCATCTATAAGGCTATAAATTGCCTATGAAAGTACTAAATGCCATTCATCCCACGTTGAACTGGTTTTGCAGCCATGCATGTAGAAGTCTTGTATGAGATTGCATGCAAGGAACACAATCCAAAACACTTCAAATTGCATCTGCATGTTCCTAGAGTACACATCTAATGGTTTTGTAGATATCGTGTTGCTACTATCTGTATTTATGTATGCCAATTCCAAACAACCAACACAACTAGACATCTATGGAGATTTTGTTTTTCTTCTCCTGAAAAATACAAAATTAGTTTAAACCCTAAATATTTGCCATTTTAAACTAAAATACCTGTGTGATTGGTTATCAATATTCTATTAACAAAGTTGGAAACCAATCCAGACAATTATTATTTATCCAGGTCTATGCATTAACTATGATATCCACCTACCAAGGTTTATAGATTTGTTACCACTCATTGCATATGATGGGTGACACCATCACACATTTCAGCACTTTGCAGGATGATATTTTCATGAGGTCTTGGCTTGACTTGAAGATGGTGTTGATTGATTGAGGAAACTCATTTCTTCTTGTGGTGGATTGTCTTGATACCTGGATTTCTCTTCATGGTGACATATCTTGGTTGATGGAGCTTTGGGGTTAGAAGTGTATGGTTTCACTTGATGTTTGGGTTGATGGTTGTGAGATGCTCTTTGGTGCTATGGTATATCATTGGTGGATGGTTATATGGTTAGCCTAGCCTAACACTCATACATCTCATGGTCTCCTTTTATTATGAACTTGGCTTATAAGGGGGTGTACTAGGAGATGCCACTTCTATTTCCATGGTACAAAATTTTATCAAGTACACCCTCAGTGACACACATGTGTAAGCAATTTATTATTATTTTATGTTCTAATGGGGCCACCTCATCTATTCACCCATTAATCCTATGTGGAGGAAATTAAAATATTATTTTATATGCTAGTGGGCCAAGCTAGCCATGTTTTTACTTTTGCTCACAAGTATGTTGAAAGGGGGCATGAGATGAAGTCCAAGGAACATGTTAATGTGGCACATCCCCTTCATCCATATAAATTTCAAGCATACATTTTTTCCCCATGTGCATAAAAGGGGCACACATCATGAAGGATATAATATTATTATCTAGGGGGCTTTATCATGTTAAAGTTTCAAAGTTTTATATGCTTGAGGGGG
>SNQJ01S0085705.1:0-34335 GCA_010110895.2 Picea sitchensis | reverse complement strand
GCATTATGACTAGGCTAGGCAATCTTAACTAACTCATTAGTCATCACTTGAGGATATATTACTAATATCCTAAATGAATAATACAAATATATGGTGACAATTTAGACTTAGTGATTGGTAAAGGTAAGCCATAGGCTAACATGGAGAATATATCGTGATCTATTCGCCAAGCCAAACAGGCAACTTTTTTTATGCTGATTGTACCTGTCCGTACAGTCCATACGGTTTGACGTGGCAGGGGCATACAAACCGTATGGTGGTGATGTGGCATATGTGGATTGGTCGATTTTGGGCGAGTCGGATGTTGACACGTGTCATTGGGTGGCCAATAATAGGAGGACACATGGCCCAATCCAAGGGCGCCATGTGTCACTCACTGGTTGGTTAAGGAGTCCTATATACAAAATATTGGAGCCCGCGGGGTTCGACCCCTGGACCTCTCCTCCGCATAGTGTTTTCACAAACTCCAATAACCAACTTGCCGCCATTCATTCCTTGTAAGGAATATGGATTACATTGTATTTAAGTTTGGTCATAGTATTAAACGGAAAGGGGGCGGGCCGGGGCTTAGCCTCGACCCATGGTTCCATTGAACAACATATATAACCGTGTGTTATCATTGTAATGACCGCGCGCAAATCGTATATCATATATGTAATATATATTCCCATTGTATATGCCACTCCATTATATATGCGCGGGGCTTGGAACGTGGCCCGTGGTTTTCACTATTTGCATATGCCCATGCGTTGGGGGCACGGAGGGGGTTACACAGTTATGTAACCAACTAACCACCTATTTGCTAGCACCACGGTCATGTGCGCCATACGCCCAGGTGTCAAGGCGGTTAGGGGCTGGCGCACCCTTAACCGTCCTACGGTTTGCACCGTTGGCGCGGTTGTGCCCGGTGCTGGGTTTTTGCGCTTAAAAGAGTGTGTGAGCCAGTTTCATTCAAAGGGGGGTGTGAATTATAGAACAAGAGACAACAAGCTTGAAGAGGGAGACTTCCAGGAGGCCTAACTTCTTCATTTTTCGATCGATTGAGGTGCCGAAAGAGCCGAGACAGGGGTTTTGGGATGCTGGGAAGCCATTGGAGCAGTTGGTTTGTCTATTTGAGCATTGTAAAACATGTTTTTGAGCANTTTTTGAGCAATTAATAATAATGATCCATTGGAAGCTGGACCAGGAGATGTAGCCCAGAAGAGGGGTGAACTCCTTTATCAATTGTTGTGCACATGTGTTTATGTTCAATGTTTATGTTGTTGTCTATGTGTAATTTACATAAGTAATCCTTAATTTATGTGTTGCAAACTGATCCTGTTGCTTTAAATACATAACATTTCACTTGCAATAAATTTTCAAGTATTTCAAGTCTTCTTCATTTTTAGATCAGATAGGAAGGACAACTCACACCTCTTATTGTTGTCTATTGTTTTGGTTATAAATACATCACATGAATGATATGTTAAATTTTGAATGGTTGAGTAGAGCTCCCTACTTTCTAATATTTTGACAAAACATAGTTGTTCTCTTGTTATGTATGAGAACTGAGATATTTTCATAAATAGAAGTCACCCTCTTTTTCATCATCTTGTTTCTTCTTACGCTGAAA
Organism: Picea sitchensis; assembly: GCA_010110895.2. NCBI lineage: Eukaryota > Viridiplantae > Streptophyta > Pinopsida > Pinales > Pinaceae > Picea > Picea sitchensis. The sequence continues at coordinate 32,723 of SNQJ01S0085705.1, read as the reverse complement.
TGCTCATTATTGGATGATCCTTATGAGATGTTCTGGTTGTGTTATAATGAATGTTTGATTATAATGCTCCCATGAATGTTTTTTAGTGTTTTAAACTTTAGTTCAAGAATTTCTTGTGACTGAGTTTTTCTTCACCTAGATGCTAGAAGGTTTGATTCTTATAGTAGACTTGTCCACCTTCCTCACTAGGTCTTCCTTATATTCACCTTTATCTTTAAACCACTGACTGAAGGTAATCAAAACCTCATTTTCTTATGCATTCTAGCCTAGAGTTTTGTGTTAAAACATTCTTATGTTGAGTTTTATCCATTTGACCTTTAATCATTAACTCACATTTACAAACCTTTTGATGGGTACTCGGCTTATCCTCTTGCATTCTGATGGTGACTTTTAGTGCTAATAGGGGGGATAGACTCTAATGTTTTCGTCCTTCTCCTATTGTGTCATCTAAGTAAATCCTTCAATCCTATTCCAAGTTGTTGTTCTTAAGCGGGGATGTTGGGATATTTAAACACTTCGGAGTTACTTAAGATCAAATTGGTTTAATGTGTCGTTAGGTAAAAGTGTGTTTCTTACTGTATTTATTTAGTATGCATTAGTATACATTTGTAGTTAGGAAATTCTTGATTCACAATATGTTCATGACATAGAGTGATCTAACGTTTCATACTCTCCTTGATCTTAATGGCTACGTTGATAGGTGGAATAACACTTGATTGGTCCATGATATATATTTAAAGAACATGGATGGTCATTTGTCGATCATGAGAAACTCTCTTGTAAATCTCTTTGTAATCTTTTTCTTTTGCATTAATAAATTGTTCCAAGTGGCCATGCTCGAAGAGGTAGTGGATGTTTCCCTGTAGAGGTTTACCATGTCAAAATATCGATGTGTTGATATTTGATCTGGTTGTATAAGCAATTATTGAAGGTACTCGTCCTTTATTTGAATACTTGTGTTGTCGAATAAGAAGTTCATTCTAGACCACATTGTTATTTGTATGAATACGAAACTTCCATGAGCATGTTATGAAGGGTTTTCTTTTGGTATCAAGATAGGAAAAACATCCCTTCTAGTATATACATAGAGATGATTTCACAATAAAATAATATAAGAATCAAGACTATTATTGTGGAAGTTATTTGCCAAAAACACAGGGATTTGTTGTCACTTTATCCATGTTGATTATTTTAATAGTTTCTATGATTGACATGTTTTTTTTAATAGTCTCTATGATTGATATGTTTGTTGATATTTTATTATGATTGACATGTTTGTTGATATTTTATTAATGCTTTGGGCTATCATTGCTTGGAGCTTATATCACTCTCCCTCTTTGTTTAAAATTTTTCAAATTTTCCTTCTTTCTTTAAAACCACTGGGATTTAAGAAGGTGTATCCAATCCTAGCAAAGTTTCTTTAAGAGTACATTCTTCCATCTTAATTCTCTTCCATAGATTTGTTTGTTTGTCACAAGAAACTGTTCTCCTTCCGACAAAGGACATGTGAAAGATAATCATGTCTTTTATTTGCTTTTTAGTGATTAACATCAACTAAACTTGTACCCCACTCAATGAAAATAACTTTAAATGGTATCTATTTAAAAAGATAAAATATCGTACAATTTATGTTATGAACGGATATGGATATGATATTGTATTAGCTCTCATTATTAATAAGCAAAGAGGTCAATTCTATAAAGTCCAACAACTTCTCTTCATACAAAGGCTTCATGCCTATAAGAGTTTAAATATCGTCCACTTCTATAAGAATTAAAATATCTAAATTGTAAATTGTATGTAGAAGTACAATTTTCATGAAATGTCTCACAAAACAAAATAGTTTTTAAAGAAATTATTAACAGTATCTTTGCAAAGAAATATTGGATTAATTTAAATAGAGTGCTGGAGTGAGTACAAAGGCTATCTCTAATGCGATGTGATGAAAACGTTCCTCGCTTCAAATAGCCATTACATGAGGTGTATATATCGCTAATCATACTCTTCATATCAACTTCATACAAGATAAAGTACTAACTAATTACTCAGTTAAACTGAAGAAAATACTCGCCAAATTCTCAATTAAAATGAATCTGCACTGTTTATTTTATTTTATTTATAGGCATCCTTCAGTAAACGAGCCACAATCAGCCAAGACAACTGATCTGCTTTGCTGCTTGCTAGTGAGATTTCCAAAACACAAATTCGATTTAGGTTGGGGAACAGTGAACAATATAAGCTGCTCAGGATGCTAAAACTGAAGGAAGAGGGATCTATCTTGACACGTCACAATCCTAAGAAGCACTATTTCTACTTATAATTAATTAAGAGTAGAGAAAGCTGGATTCAGTTGGATCTTCAATATGCCTTCTCACCGACATAATTGCCAGGGGGATCGTAGTTGCACGTAATGAAAGTGTCACCGTTGTCGCAGATGGCCCTTGCGCAGCCGACTCTGCGAGAATTCTTCCACACTATTTGAGAATAGTGCCCGCATTTGGCATTTTCGTCGCAGGTACGACTGTTATAGTTGAAGGCAGTGTACTCGCTGATCCATGCGGCGGCTGCATCCTTTGGCTGCCAGCTACTTCCGCCACCCCAGAAGAGATTTTCGCCATATGTCCCATTCGAGTGCTGCAAAGCGCAGTCATCTGTTCTCTGATTCGCATATGCCTGTGCGTAGCTGGCAACAGTGTCATCCCACAAAAGGGGAGGAACCCCAACTTTGGCTCTTGCGTCGTTTTGGGGTTCAACGAATTCGGACACCAACTCTTGATCATCTGCAGCCAGAAGAACTGCTCTGGAAACCACACAAAATAACAAGTTAAAGCAAAGGGCCAGTTGAAAGTGGAGAAACATTGTCATCTTCATTGTCTCCTGATTAATCCTCCTGTTCACTCTGCTTTCTACATTCGTTGATAGCCTTGCTATTCTCCTCCTCGATTTATAGGATGAGAGTTCGAAGAAGATGGTGTTCCAGATCAACTGAATCAAAACTAAATAAGACACTTTCCAATTAAAACGGCCTCTTATCATTTTTCCTTGCCAGCGTTTGCAGGTTTGTTCTTTGGTTCTCTTCGTTTAGCCTTCTTCATTTAATGTAATGCAACTTAAGAAGGCAAATATCCCTACCTTAATGGCAGATTCCGGTTGGGTGTCTTATAGGTTATGATTTTTTTCTTATATTATAGCCGCAGATCCCTATATATTAGATTTACGCTCCCTTAATAATATCATGAATGAATTTTACCCTTTCTTGATAAAAACAATTTTTTTAAACACATCTATTACTTCCTAAAAGTCTCATCCCTTTTCTTTCATAAATCAATAAATGTTTACACGTGTAAACTTCAATGATAGCCATTTTATGTAACTTAGAATGACTTCCACCGCATTTATATAAACAATATATATATTTTAAGTTTTAATAAAATTATTATTGATTTGATATTTTTACTATTTTTGAAAATATTAACCTTTTAAATCGCTTAGTAATATTTCTAGAGTTATATTCATATAAGAATATATGAATGTTTGCATCCGATGTCAAGTTTGCTATTGCACTCTCTTTCCTAAAGTTCACATCCTTTCCTTCTCCTCACTCACTTGCACTTTATGGAGTCATTTAGGTGAGAAGACTTCTACTTGCACTCTATCAGTCATTTAGGTGAGGAAGACTTGGGCTTAAAGGCTGGTCTCCAAAAGAGAGTTTATTTCCCTTCCTATGGTTACTTAAATGTTTATGATCCCAAAGTTTATGGTCATTATATTTGGTGAGCTTTAGTGAGTGGTTTAATAATAACTATAGACTTATATCCATATAAGAATATATATGATTGTTTGCAATGGATTTAAGTTTTCTATTTAGGAGTCTTTTCTAAGGTTCATCCTTTCTTTTCCCTCATGAGTGCGTGTACCTTTTAGAGGATTGAGGTGAGAAGAAGAATCATCCTTAAGTGGTCTCTAAAGATTTGTTTTCCCTTCCTATGGCTACTTAGATTCTTATGATTGCAAAGTCAGGGAAATGGGCCTTTCCCTCTAAAGGAAGTGACCTCTTACTAAGTGGCATCATTGAAAGTTGTAATGATTAGAAGTAAGGTTTAGTTTATTATTTTTCATTTATTGTTATCTCCTTCTATATATAATAGAGTTGCGCAAACATGATTAGCATATCACCACTTAGTTCTTCAATCATTCAATACACATTAATTAAGATAGAGCATGACTCCCAACCTCCACCACCATGTTGATTATTTTGGAGAAAAATTCCATGGCACCTCTTTCATTGATAGAACCAAAAGTATATCATCTAGTCCTAGATTTAGTGGACCCAGAAGCATAATCATACTAGAAATTTTGAAGGTTATGACAAGGTAGTTTGAAATTTCTAACAAGGAAACATAGAAATATAAGATCTTTTGCAACATTGTAGTCTAAGCTATTTTGCATGATCTCACAAGGAAGGAAATTGAAGCTCTGAAATACCAAAAGAACAAGATGGAAATTGAATCTATGAAATACCAAAACCCTAAGGCCACTAGAAATCATAGAAGCTCCCACAGTCTTGCAATTGCCACCTCTCCCATTGGTTTCTCTGACAGTGTCCAAGATGTGATTTATTTTCGTAGTTATTGCTTTTCTATTTCTCTCAAGGTTGACACAACTATGTTACTGAGGTTGACACAATTATGTTATGTATTGTGGTGGTAGTCACTATACATATGACTAGGGAATTAAAAGGTAGTTTGAAATTTCTAACAAGGAAACATAGAAATATAAGATCTTTTGCAACATTGTAGTCTAAGCTATTTTGCATGATCTCACAAGGAAGGAAATTGAAGCTCTGAAATACCAAAAGAACAAGATGGAAATTGAATCTATGAAATACCAAAACCCTAGGCCACACTAGAAATCACCGGCTCCCACAGTCTTGCAATTGCCACCTCTCCCATTGGTTTCTCTGACAGTGTCCAAGATGTGATTTATTTTCGTAGTTATTGCTTTTCTATTTCTCTCAAGGTTGACACAACTATGTTACTGAGGTTGACACAATTATGTTATGTATTGTGGTGGTAGTCGCTATACATCACCTTGCATAAGAATTAACCCACTCAACTTACATATGAATTAACCCAATGCCCTTAACTTGGTTTTGTCGGCTTAGGATTGGTCTCTCTTTATTGATCCCTCATCATGCACTGGATTCTTGATGGGTATCCCTACACTATATTCTTCATGGAATGGCCTTTATTGGAGGAACACAATACTTTGTTGTTCATATTAATTATGGGAGCTCAACAAACCTAGGTAAACTATCTCAAAATGAAAAACTAATGCATGGGATTTCAAGTGCTTTAAATATTCCATTTGTTGAAACTAAATAAAGGTATAATTAGCTTCTATTTGTACCATTATTTGCAAATAGTCTAATGTAAATATTATCCCACTGGTTTATGTAGGAAGAGACTCATAATAGACAACATATATTACAACTACATGAAATACATTCTGAAATGCAATAACGTGTGATACCATTCATGTAAAAATTACATCATAATGCTTCTTGCATTGAGCGTGTCATATATCATTCATGCATCAAGAAATACTTTTTTTCAATTGAATATCTATCATTTTTGAAATACTTAATGTATATCTGAAACCAACAATATAAGCAATAATTACTAATTTCTATATGATTTATGAAAATGCACATCTAGTGAGAATGGATACCTAGTTCAAAAATTATGATATGAGCAATGAACAAGAGATGTCAATTTAATAACACAATGAAATGCATATACTGAATATACACAACATCTTTGAGATGCATACATACCTTGTAATTTGTTGATCCTTGTCATCCAAGATTTACATGGCTACTCTTTTCCTATTGTCCTTGGAACTATTATGGTTGGTCCAAGATTTCCATGGCTACCTTTTTCCTATTTTCCTTGAAATTGTTGTGGCTGATGTGTATGGAATTGTTTACAGAGATCACCAAGTACAAAATTGTGTACTGAGATCAGTGAATGTTTCAAGTCGTTAAGCTATTTTTTGGGTCAAAATTATTAGAAAACTGCTATTTAAATGTGACACTAGTGTCAATTGGGAGAAACTGCTCAGAGGTTAGTTTGGGTATGAAAAAGTACACCAAAAAAATACAACAAATCGGAAATATTTCTTGAAAGTCATCTAAATATTTTCTTCAATCTCTTATGAAATAATCTCTACTCGGCCTATATTATGTTTTCTTATGGATAACACTTATGGTGGAAAGGGGAAGCCTCCATAAACTCATGGGTGGCTAGACTAGCCATACACAATTAGTGTAGTTTACTAATTAGGGAGGAATGGAACCCAAAATATTACTTGAGATTTCATTTGGGAAGTAAATATATAGTTTGGTAAGCTCCAAATATCTGAACTTAGGTTATATATGGTATTCTCCAACCTAGTTTTTGTGGATCCCAATTCAACATAATTCTTCCATTGACAATTTGTTGTGATAAAAGTATTTGAGTTGTAACACCCCCTCTCTAAACCTCTGATTATGTGTCACTAATTGTAATTAATGATTTCCATGATATGGCATGAAAACAATGTAAAAATATTAATGATCAATCGAAAATTGCAACAATTGACTGTGGGGTCGAAGCCTTGAGTACTGGCCATGATACAACTAGAGGAAAGAGTGAGGGGACATGGAGAATGGTTTATCATGCTAATATGACCCAATCCTTCTTGCTGCAATATTAAATTTGCAATAATAATCCTTAACCTGATCGCATGGAAAAAATAGTTAATGATAAAAGGACCGGTGATTCAGAAATCAACTACCCCAGTGAATGGAAGCATGGAGGGAATGGTTGAGACAACAATAATTTGTCAACCAAAGGTATCGATCATACCATTCCACAACCCCTAAGGTTGACCCAAGTTACTTCCATATTTTGTGTAGGAGATGCAAGAGGAGCATATTGAAAAGGATGGCCTCATAAGATGGAGACAAGGGGAGTGCAATTTGGATATGCACCGAAGAAGAACTGGAGGAGATTTTAGGTATAAGAGGAAGAAATATATTGTGAGAGAATGCATGAGCGAGTGAAGAGGGTTCTCTTGTGGTATCATGCCTTGGCACGGGGGTGGCCTGCAGCCAAAGTGAGTGAGCATGAAGAGCCTATGGTTGGGTGGAAACATGAACACCCATAGTTAGTTGGCTCGATATAATTTGTAATAGATAAGTATATATATGATCTTTGTAATCAAGTCAATGAATGATCATTTCCTATATCGTATACTTGAATGTATGATGTGTTACTTGGATATAATCATATTCCATTTTCAAGTATGTGCACTTGAATAGTGGTGGACCTATAATAAGGTCAAAGTATTGAATTCTTTTGTACCCTCTGTAGACAATAATACGATGGTCATAATGGGTCTCCTATGAAAGGAAGGAAATTTTGAAACCCCCTCTTAGAATGAATGACAATTTTCCTGTAATAGTGGCCTGAGGAGGCTAGAGAGGGTAGTAAATATGGAGTTATCTCCAATATGTGGAGAAAGATAGGAATCTAAGTCCTTGAATTGTTGCAGGGTTTAAACCCAAGCTAGAATTAGTGTATAAAGGAACCTTTAGATAGCTATCAGAATACCCCAGTGTCTGAGGGAGACCTCTACATGAAGATAGAAACTTAAATCCCCATGAAACCTCCTATTTTGAAGTGAATGGTTGTAAGAGATGAAAATCTAGACTTAAATGGTGAAAGGGACAATATTAGTGTTCATAAAAAAAAGAGATATCTCCTAAAGGCTTGGTAAGTTTGAGAAAACACTTAGAAGAATCCCTAAGACAACTAAATTCAAGTTTGTACTGATAACCATGGATAATCTAGTTTTTTGAGATAGGATGAATCATAATCATTAATTTGACAGCACAAACATATCTTGACCCTTCATCGAGTTTGGATATGACTCATGTAGAAGAAGAAATTTGAATCAACAAGGACCATTGATTTATCAAAGAGATACGCAATGAGATGATCTTGGCCATTAGTTAGAATGGGTAGTAAGAGTGACGAGGATGTTGGCATGGTGGAAAACACATATTTAACCACAATATCTGTTGGTCCCTAATTTGTCAAAGGGTTAAGGATGGGTCCCTGTTGGACTCAATCCTTTGGAAGGTCCCCTTAATCGTCAACCATTGGATTTGTAGGTGGATAAATATCTATCATTAGGTGGAGTATTCCATGGTTAGGCTAGGATGAGACATTGAACCGACCAGAGTCATTGATCCATAGGAGAATGGACACAAAATATCTACCACTGTTGAAAGGATTTTGTTAGAGAGGAATTTCAAAGGTAAATATCGAGTGGTCACAAAAAAACACTGAAGGATAAACTATGAGGTTGATTTTGGGTTGTAGATTAGTGGATAGATAAAAGTAAATCTTCGTCATTTGTTATAGGGTGAAATGGAGAGACTCTGAGAGTAAGTTCGAAGTAAGTTGCAGACATAGAGGAGATGCACTCCAAAGGAGGGACTCTATGGGTAGATCTGGACCATTGATTGGTGCCAGAGTGAGATGTGATGATGGTTGTCAATCTTCCTTGGAGGTCTAATAGGTTCCTTAGCAAGTGGTGACAAGAAGAATGACATCACCCCAACCAACATCTTTGGGGAATGTGTCAACAACTAGAATATTGAAATAGATGCCTTGTGATGATGTGTACACTCAACTTAACTGACATGGGTGGTGCCACATGTCAAGTAAAGATTGTGAAACATTTCATAGATTTTGGTCCTTTTGAGGAAAATTTTTCTTAGGAACATGTGTGTCATGTGTTGTGTGAGGTGGAAGGTTCACGTGGCATCATATGCCTAGGTGGTAGGTACATGATGGCCTCAGATGCTAGGTGGAGAAAAACATATAAGTCTGACGGTCATAGTTTTTTTGAAGGCCAAAGTAGAAACACTCTGAGAGATAACTTCAAGATCCAATCTAGACCATATGTTGGTGACAAGTTGAGGAATGATCTCATTCATCGAAAGGAACAGGAAATGTATGGGACAGGGTAAAGAGGATAATGATGTAATGGTGCCAGTGTGGCCCAACAGTGACAAATTTCACTAAGTGATTGGTCGATCATCCATGAGTGGGCATCGATGGGTGCAGAGGTCCTTTGGACCTTTTCTCCAATTGTGAACCATCATATCTACAGGCTGAGAGATATGGGTCATTCGTTAGAGTTTGAAAGGTTATAAAGTTTGTATGTCAGCCAAACATTTCGATGATGTTATGGGAATCGATGACATGATGTGATTCATTGGATTTGTGGGTTAGTGAACTTAGATCGTTGATCCAGAAATAATGTCATTGAGTTTCAAAGGGTACATGTTAGGATTTGTTAATAAACACAAACAATGGTGAAAGGATGATTAATATGGACCTTCGGTTGGAGTGGGATGAAGACATAGTCTGAATTGTAGATTTGTTGTGGGTCCCGCCGTTAACTTTGGAGGTGAGAAAGGGATGAGCAATTAACCAGAGCACAAGTTGGTGTCACTGACTTAATCATAGTTGTTGGGTGAGTGGTTTGAGGACTATCAGATTGAGAACATAAAATGGGAGGGGTGTTAACCCTTGCATAAGTTGGATTCACCAATATGGGATCGTCTTCAAAACTTTTAGTGTTGGGGTGTTTAAGGCTCCGTGGGAGTAAAATATCGACGACAACACAGGTAGGTCAAGGGATTGAGAATGTGAATATTAATGTACCTAGTGGAATATGGAACATCAAATCACACGATTATTAAGAGGCCACATGCAAGTGAGGTGGTCTTGGGCCAATAAATTCCCAAGAATTTTGGGAAACCATAACTTTTGAGCCCGAGGTTAGTTTTGAGAATAATTATAGTCATTGGAAATATATTGATGAGATGGAGATGTTGGTTCCATCGAGATTAGACCTCGATATGTCTAAGGGTAAGTGAAATTTTATACCCCATCCATTTAAAGGTACTTAGGGGGTTAGTTATGTTACAAAGTGGTATCACAATAGGCTACAACAATAGGCTTGGATGGGCCAGAGATCAGTCAAATGATTGGTATAATAAGGAAGAGATGAGATTGTTTAAAATAATTTCTTTGCGTTAAAATTTTATTCATTATATTCATTAAATCATTGAGGAGAAGGACTACAGATTGAAACTTTTCTATTGTTTTAAATTTTTAGAATAGAGTTCTTAACATGGTCACTCTGTATGTAAGGGATAAGACCCTTACAAAAAATTTCCTTATGGTTAAAGGAAATTAGTATGGATTGATAGAATACTTAGTAGTATTAATTAATGCTTAAGTAAAAGACTAAACCATGTATATGAAATTCCTCAAGATTAGAGGACTGATGGAAAATTTGTAAGGTCAGTTTGCTTAACCTGTACTAGATGAAACCTATAACTGAGACAACTTGTTTAAGTTAAATAAAAGGGATTCTTTTGAATTGTTGATATTCCTCATAAAATAGATGAAATGACTTGATTATATGGGCCAGTTTATGAGCTTCTGGTTGTATGACCAAATGAATGCATGCCTATTGACATGATTATTTACATATGCATGAAAACATAAGATGTGAATGTGTTGTAAGAATGTGGGTAACATGCAAACAATCATAGTAGAACCTATAGTGGGTTGCAAGGTATGGTCTTTTGATGGACCAGTTTGGTCAATAATGACCTGATGTCTGTAGGAAAGATGACAGCATGAACAAAAATATTGATAACAATGTTTCCATATAGTCTTATAAAGATATGACTCTAAGGATTAATGAGAGACTGATACAATTTTTGATTAAGGAAGTGCTGAAGAATTTTTAGATGCCCAATGGGTCATACTAACATCTAGAGGTGGATGGTATCCATATGGATATGGATTGGTATGCTTAGCTAACAATAAGAGGGAATTTAGGAAAATATTTCATTTGCATAGGTCTGGTGACTAATAATGGTTTGAGGCATGAAGATAATCTAGATTGGTCATGTTGTTTCCTTAGGCATTGTATAAATTTCCAAAACTGTATTTTTGGGTTACAAAATAATTTTATATTAGTTGAGGCAAGAATTTTTTCTTGTTGGTTGTTGTCATGTAGAAAGGGAAATATAATTATGAATATTTTTTCGAGACTTTCCATGTGAATGAATATAAGATGTCAACAGAGAGGGAAACATATTGTTAACTATTCCTATCAAACTTTTCATAAGAATGGTTGTAATGTCTCTGGGAGGAAGGATTTAAAAGTTTTAAATTTCCTTATGTGTGAATGTCATGGAAAAAGGAGCAAGCAATGAACTTGCATGTTGAATATTTATCTATTCTTTTATATTCTTGAGTGCATGGATTGGATGTGTTATAAGGTTCCTGTTAAAAATACTGATATTAAGACCAAATGAATGTGAATGAATGAGGAAAAAGGTGGAATTAATGCACATACACACAGACACACACATACATACATTCTTAAAAATATAATATATTTCTTGATCAAGTAGGTTGTAAGGCAAGATGTGTACTTCCTATATCTGAGTAATATCATGGATGCATGGTTACCCCATGTTGGAGGGTCTGATTATGTCGATGAAATAATAACTTGAGGAGGACGTGTTCTATTTCCTCAGAAAAAGCTAGTGTAAATTGTTGAAAGAATAATTAGGGATGCTCTGTTGTCACAATAGAAGGAAATATGAATATACCTTTGAAAATTCTATGTAAATGATTGTGAACAATCATGTGTAAAGTGATGTAACTAGATATGCAACTGGAACTATGAAGTGTTCCAGGGGAGGACACACACACAACATGTTGATGTATGTGGTTAAATGTATGAAGAAACAATTTGAAAGAAATATGATAACCTAAAGATACAGGTTTGAATATGTATTTTGAATGCATCATACGAATGCATTCTTATATTCCTTATGGAATATTGGATAGAAATCTGAAAATAATGAAGTTGAGGCTTACTCAAGATTGATATCATGTCAGAATGTTTGGATATGCAATAAGGAAGTTTCATGATGAGACAGTTACATGTGGAAGAACTATGTAAGAACTTTGTCATAAGAACAAATATATATTCTTAATGACTTCTAAGAGTTGTGCGGTGGGATGCAAGGCCTGTTTATATAATAATCCTGGATTACATTATAAAATAGAATGCATGCATAGGGAACATGCAAATGAATTTAACCAATCTAACTAGTAAATGTGCAGGATGCACTGGTTCATGATTAAATTGTGAACCACAATCTTGTTGTTGTAGCATGCTGATTTACCGGAGAAAGTCACAATGAAACTTGGATGAAAATTCTCAAGGAATACAGAAGGAAAATCCCAAAAGGGATAGATTGTAGAAGAAAACAAGGATAAAAGGAGGAGTACTTTTCTCATTTTAAAACTCTGAGTTTCTTAATAGCATTGTAAGTCATAAAATAATAGTTATGAAAACATTTACAACTGGTGAAAGGAAAATAAACCAATAAGAATGTTTAAATGAATAGGCTTGGTTAAGCCCTGTTAAGTAAATGTACAAAGGACTTGGAATCATTTTGTTGGATTGGTAGTCTTGGAATATGTAGAATAAGTTAGAAAAAGAGAGGAGTCCCTTAACTGTTCTCTTGTTGATTATTGTGTTTTCTATGGAATGAGAAATTGATCTACTGATGTAGGTAAACTTTTTGGCATGAGGAGACTGATATTTTTATGGATATAGTTATATTTGAGAATTTGATTGTGTTGAAACTCATAACACATTAAGGAGAAATGTGATAGAGTGCATACAAATATGCTAGGACATATCTAATAATGTTTTCTAATTTAAATGCTATGGTAGATGTATTTGTATTTAACATGAAAGATAATGTAATTACAAATTTGGTGATATATGTCATGTGTAGAAAAATATTGGAGTTCTCGGGGAAGACAACTTCCAATGATGCACAATCTCAGGTTGGGGATAAATACAAGTAGGTTGTTGATAAAAAAGAATGGTGAAAGGACCTAGATTCCCCATGAAGAACCAATAGAGAGGTAATATCAGAGAAGGCATTGGCATCAAGAATAAGTATAAAAGTGTTCAATCCTATGTGGCATAAGGTTTGAAAGGGATTGTTTAGGAATCCCTTCTGAAATCTTTTATTACTTTAATGATATAAAATTATTTTGAATGTATGTTATATGCCATTGATACTCGAGCAGGGTAAGATTTAGGAAGAAGAAATTTAATGATCAAATGTATTAACCCTGACAACCAAGGATGATTAAGATCATTGCAATAAAATTCATGAGCCAATAGTGTCATGGGTACATTGACCAACCAAGAGTGTTTGGGAATAAAACTGCTCATAAGAACCACATCAACTTAATGCATTGAGATAAAACATGTTGTATGAGAAGGAAGGAAATGGATTGTCGATTATGGAAAGAGGATCTTCCAATACTCTACCAGAGTTGTACAATCGTAAAGAGAGAAATTGGGTGGCCATAAATGTTGGTACCATGGTTATTAGTAAAGAAGAACAGTCCAGGTTATTCATCTGAAACCTCCAATTTCATGTGAATTGATTTGAGGTTAAGATCAGATTAAGGTAGGAAGCACAAGTTCTATTGTAATAATGAATGTGGATAGGTAATCCATGTGGTGATAGGTTGGTTGAGTTCCAACAGACCATGGAAAGAGTTTCTAACACGAAAAGTAATAATCAAAAAATCAATGCAACGTTGCATTGTGAGTGAAATGATTGTAGATAGAAGAGCTTGGTATGATAAAATAATGAGTGAGTAAGGAAAGATAGATTCTTTTTTATATATATCATTGAATAAATTAATGTGATGCATATGTTAGACTGCACAAACTAAGAGTTGTTTGTGATGCCATTGTAAATTTGCAATGAGAATATATATACATGAGAAACTAATAGTTTGTTTGGCTATGTAAAGATTGAATTGAAGGAAGGAGGGTCTTGGAAATGGAAATACTGCAATCCCATGAGGAATACCAATTCCCGCTATTTGTAAAGAGAGAAATTGTTACTAGATGGAAATCTTTTGCTTGTGAACTCTAGTTCCAATATGGAACATATATGAAAATGAAATGAAATTGTGAATTTGAAAATATGTGGGTAACAAATTTGGGAAGAATTTTTGAATGAAAATTAATGAAAATATGTTACAAATTTTTGTATCCATGCGAATAAAGGTAATATAAAAATATTTGTCGAGGGAGGATATATAATGGTTGTCAAATAAGAAATTATGGAATAGGGCTACCGTTGTGAAAAAATAAATTTTTTATAAGTCATGATCACCATGAAGAATGTTGTGTTGTGGTAACATGAGCTGAAGGGATGCTTTCAGCCAGAGGAATCCATATCGATTCCCTGAAAGAACAAGATCAGGGGACACTTTAGCTATAAGACTGAGTAAAGTATTTGAAACTCTTATTGTGTGAGAAATCATGGGCAGGCAAGAAAGATCGCCTGAGGTATTGTAGAATAGAGAAGGGGATGCCTGACCCTGACCCTGAAAGTTGAGTGACCTAAAGGAAGGGGAGACTTTGATAGCTCATGTGTAAGACTTGGTGGGGTCTCAGAAAATTTTGTCACCTGTTGACTGATATCATGTGCACAATGGGTATGATAAGGAAAACAATAGGGTGAGTGTGTATGAAATCTATATGGATGCAGATCCATGAAATACAGACATAAGTGTTGTGTTGATATGTAAAATTTTCCTCTTTAAGTATGAAAACAACAACAAAATGATTTTCATGAAATTGGATTAATATACTTGTTGTTTGAAATTGTTGTAGGCACATTTTGATGTGCTAGAGTTCGATTTAGGAACATACTATGAAGAAAAGAAAGGTAACATTGAAGTAATTTATATACAAGGCATGATAGGTGTTACTAATAAAAGAACACCAAGGATGAAATTCCATTGAAAGGGGAGGGGATTGTAACACCCCCTCTCTAAACCTTTGATTATGCATAATTAATTGTAATTAATGATTTCCATGCTATGGCAGGAAAACAATGTAAATGTATTAATGGTCAATCGAAAATTCCAACAATTGACTATGGGGGTGAATCCTTCAGTATTGGCCATGATACCACTAGAGGAAAGAGTGAGGGAACACAGAGAGGGATAAATCATGCTAAGATGACCCAATGCTTCTTGCTAAAATATTTGATTTGGAATAATAATCCTTAACCATATCCCAAGTAAAAATCAGTTAATGAGGAAAGGATTGGTGGTTGAGAAACCAACCACCCAAATGAATGGAAGCATGGAGGACTTCGCTAAGACAACATCAAGCTCTCAACCAAAGTTACCCAGTGTACCATTCCAAAACCATCGAGGTTGAATCAAGTTTCTTTTGACATAATTAATGGGACAGGTTGACAACTTTCCATCTTTTGTGCAAGAGACATAGGAGGAGCATAACCAGAAGGATAGACTTAGAAGAGGGAGGTAAGGGTAGTGAAATATGGATATACATCGAAGAAGAACACTGGGAAAGTTCAGGCATCAGAGGAGGAAATATATTGCAAGAGAATGCACGAGTGAGTGTAGATATTTCCCTAGTGGTATCATGGCTTGGCATGAGGGTGGCTTGGATCCAAAGTGACTGAGCAAGAAAAGCCTACAATTCGCTGGAAAGGTGAACACCCATAGTTAGTTGGTTGGCTATAATTTGTAATATATAAGTATATTTGTTTTCTGTGTAATTAAGTAAATTAAGGATTGATTCCTATATTGTATGCTTGAATGTATGATTCTATTACTTGGGTATAATATTGTTCCCTTTGCAAGTCTATGCACTTGAATATTGGTGGATCTATAAGAAGGTCGAAATATTGAAAGATTTTTTACTGTATGTAGAAAACAATATGATAGTCGTAATGGATCTCTTGTGAAAGGAAGGAAGTGTTGTAACCCCCTCCTACAAGGAATGACAACTTAACTGTAATAGTAGACCATGGAGGTTAGATAGGGTAGTAAAGATGAAGTTATCTCTTAGATGTGGAGCAATCCAGGACTCTAAATCCTTGAATGGTCAGATGGTTTAAACCCTAGCTAGAAGTAGTGGATAAAGGCACCTTGATATAGGTATAGGAATACCCCAATGTTGGAGGGAGACCTCTGCGTGAACAAAGAACCTTAACTCCTCTTGAAACCTACTATCTTGTAGTGAAGGGTTGCAAGAGACAAGAAACTTGAATTAAATGATGAAAGGGACAATATTGGTGTTCTTAAGAGAAAGTGAGATCTACTGAAGGCTTGGTAAGCTTGAGAAAAAAATTATAAGAATCCATGAGACAACCAAGTCTGAGTTCATACTTATAACCATGGAAAATCCAATGTTTTGAGATAGGATTAACCATAGTCATTGATTTAGCACAACAAATAGATTCTGACCCTTCATCGGAGTAGCCTATGAAGCCTGTAGAACATGAAATATGAATCAACAAGGACCATTGATCTATCAAAGGGTTGAAATGTGAGGTTATCTCAACGATATTCAAGGATAATACATGTTCATCCCTAATTTATCAAAGGGTCTAGGGTGGGCCCATGTTGGAATCAAACCTTTGCAAGGTCCCCTGAATCATCAACCATTAGATTTGTAGCTAGATATATATCTATTTTTAGTCGAAGTAGTCCATAGTTAGGCCAGGATGAGACTCCAAATCAACTAGATTTGTCGATCCATTAGAGCATGGAGGTAGCATATATACCACTATTGGATCTAACTTCCCTTATATAGGGGTGAAATATGTTGGAAGGAGTTGGTCGGAATGGACTTTCGAATGGAATTCTCTAGTGGTCATAAAAAAAATATAAAGGAGAATATCTGAGGTTGATTTTGGGTTGTAGGTAAGTAGATAACCAAAAAATAATCTTTGTTTTTTTATGAAGGTGGAGATAGAGAGACTACGAGATTCAATGAGAACCGTTGATCGAAACCCAAATAAGGTATGATCCTAGTTGTTCATCGGAGGATGTCATTTGGAGTAAGTTGTGGACCCAAAGTAGATGCAATATCAAGGAGAGACTCTGAGGGTAGATTTTGACCAATGATCGATGCTAGAGTAATATGTGATCATGGTCATTGATCTCTCACAAAGGTTTAACAGGTTCCTTGGCAAGAGGTGACAAGAGGAATATTGTCACCCCAATCAACATACTTGGGGCACGTGTCAACACCTAGAATATCAAAATAGATATCGTATGACGATGTGTAGACCATATCAACCCATGTTTCATAATGTGGGTGGCGCCACATGTCAAGTAAATATTATTCCATGTGTCATACAGTTTTATCCCTTTTGAGGAATATTTTTCTTGGGAACGTGTGTGTGACATGTCACGGAAGGTGGAAAGTATACATGGAAACATATGCCCATGTGGTAAGTACACAGTGGCCATGGATTCTAGGTGGAGAACAACATCTGAGTTTGACGGTCAAAATTCCCCTAAAGCCAAAAGTAGAAACACTACAACAAGAGAACTTCGTGAGCCAATATAGATCATAGATCCTTGACCATTTGGGGAGCGATGTCAACTGTCAAAAGGTGCAGGAGACATATGAGTAAGGATAAAAAGGGGAATGACATAATGGTTCCAAAATGGTTGCTAGCATGGCCAATCAATGACAAATCTTACTAAGAGATTGGTCGATCAAGCATGAGAAGGACCTGATGGGTACAAAGGTCCTTTGACCTTTTCTTTAATTTTCAATATTCATATCCAAGAGCTAAGACATTTGGACCACTTTTCAGATTTTGAAATATTAGCAATTTTGTGTGTCCATAAAAAAATTCGATGGAGATGTGGGAATCATAGACATGATGAAATATGTTAGATCCATGGGCCAGTGAATTTAGACTATTGATCTAGGCATAATGTTGTCAAGGTACAAAGGGGAATTGTTAGGAATTCTTAAGAAATGTAGTTGATGATGAAAGGAGGAGTGATATAGACTGTCATTCAGAGTGGGATAAAGACATAATATAAACTATTGATTTATCTTGGGTCCCTCCATCATCTTTAGAGGTGAGGAAGGGAAGAGAAGTTATATGAGAATTTTGAGGACTGCTAGATTAATATTTTAAAATGGGAGGGGTGTTAACCCCCTCACAAGTTGGAGTGATCGACACAATTAGAGCCATGGGATGCTCCAACGAAGGATGATTGGATCTAGTGTAGACTCGATATGGGATCATCGTCATAAATTTTAGTGTTGGGGTCTTTGAGTCTCCGTGGGAGTAAAATCCTAACGAAAAATAAGGTAGGTCAAGGGATTGGGAACATGAATATTAATGTGCCCAGTGGCAGATTCCACATCAAATGGAATGATTATTAATAGGACACGTGGATGCCACATGGTAGTGAGGTGACCTTAGGCCAATAAAGGCCTAAGAACTTTGTGAAACCATAAATTTCGATCTTGAGATCAACTTTGAGAAAAATTAAAGTCATTGGAAATCTCTTCATGATATGGATACAATGGTTCCATTGAGATTATACCTCAAGAGGTCTAAGGAGAAGAGAATTTTTAATACTACATCACTTAAAAGTTGCTTAGGGGGTTGGGTGTTTTACATGAGTACAATTGTCTAGAGTGGAGGAATGAAGCAAATCGTGTTACAAATTAAGTGGACTTAGTAGCCCATGAACCAAAACCATATATATATCGAGTGGGAGAAGAATCTTTCCTATATCCATATCCATAACCATCAACAAAGGAAAAATATAGAGCTTTATTGAATAAACCAGAGCTCACGTTGTTGGCTTTGGTTGTCATTGAGGGAAGTTATTATGGGATTAAAGCTTACTTCCATGTAGGAGGTGATGAATTAAAAAAAATCAATGGATTTAGGGTCGCTTCCCCTACCCCACATCCATGAAAACTTTTGAATATGTTTCCATAGCGAAGATGCCTCCCATAAATCATTTTGATGCTAATAGTGCTACAAACAGGAGTGGGGTATGCATCTTGGTTTCCAAATCCAACCCATTGGATTAACTCATAGAGTTGGCTCCTATGAGAGAGTTTGACACTTAAATCCAAAATTGGATCCAATGTGTTTAATAGGATTCCATAATCGACCGACCTCTGTTCACTCGGCATCATTAAGGACCTTATCAAATTCCCATCGACAATTGTTGCATAGGATGTTAAGCATTTAGGACATGTTATCTCTTTCTTCCACTTGGAAAATTTTTAAAATGCATAGAAAATACCCTCCCCCTAGATGGGTGCATGTCTCCATGCCAATGATCAATCGGGATGAATGGCATGCAACCTTTTCACTGCGTAGTTATTTGTCAAATTATATAGTATATGGTAAAAATTCAACCTGTTAGAGAATCAATTTTATGCAAATTAAGAAACTACACATAAAAATAAAGTTGGAAGTGTATTGCAGTATTGATGGAGGAGCATTGTCAGCAAGCGCGAGTGGAGGACAACTGGATATACACCGGTGCTCATTTTGAAGACAGTTTTTAAATTTCGAAAGAAAACACATTAATGAAATAGCTGGAAGGATGTAATTGATTTTAATGTTTTGGGGATTGTAATACAGATCTTGAGCATTGCTCTCATTTGCCGGTTGCAGACATTTATTGTAATAAATGTAAATTAGATGGTAGTCTTTAATTTCGATAAGATAGCTTAAGGTTGTAGGAGGGAAACAATAAAAAAGAGTTCCTCATAGACGTATTGTAAATATTCATATTCTGATTGTAGGAGCAGTAGAGAAAGAGAGCATAGGAGAGAAGAGAAGAACATATATTCTAGAAGTTGTATGAGCAGATAGATGTTGTTGTTGTAAACCGTGTACAGAAGCACTTGAATTAATATAAGAATTATTTTATCCAATTGTCTGGTGTATTTTGGTTCCTCTATGCATCTATTGAATGGTATGTTTATAGTTTATTTCCAGTCTTTGTTATGCATTTGTTTCAATGCCATATGTATGTGATTTCATGTTGAATGTATGAATTCTATGAGGGGGGTATGAGTTTCAATCGTTCCTCTTCCTGAAAATTTCTCCACGGAGTGCAGTGGAGGTTCGCAAGGAGTGCATCGACATATTTCTAAGTTTTACCTGATAAGATATCAGGAGAGATAGCGTTAACTTATACCAAAAGAAGTGTATGTATGACAGATCCATGCAAGGTGTGCACAGGCCGAGGAGAATATTATAATTTTCCAACCCAAGTGAGTGGTTGAAGGAATTTTGTCACAAAGAGTGTGTGAAGTCGGAGTATTCGAATAACCAAAGGTTATTGTGGAATCCACAAAGAGTGCGAGCAAGATTCCCTAGAATCCTTGAGTTTGTAGTGAGGATCAAGCTCAGGAGGGATAGAGACTTGGAGAAGTTCAGAGGAAAGACAAGGGTTGAATTCACCTCGTGGAACCAAGTTGAGAAGGTTTTATGCCAATTTATTTAGCCAGGAAACATTTAGAGCCGGACGGACAGTTGAAATTACAAAAGGGAAAAACACTAAATTTTCGTGAGCTATTAGATCCAATAAATCCACGGGGAGGATAAGGGCGAGAATATTGCAACACTTGCAAACTTAGGAGAGATAGTAGCCCTCGATCCAAAGAATATACATGACTATCGATCCCTTCCATGTGAAGGAGAAATGGGGAAGTATAGAGTCAGAAGGAAGGGAAAAGTCCACTTTGAGACTCGTGAAACAAAAAATTCCGATTCGTGAAGGAAGAATCTGGAGCGTCGGATCACGAGAACTAAGGACTGTCAATTTGGCATAATGTTCATCACAAGTTCACATTTCGCGAGAAGTGGGGAGGATTGTTTTGCAAGTTCCCGATACATGAAGTCCCGAAACGCCTAGGAGTTGGGCCCTGGGTCACAGGAAGAGCTCACATCAGTGAAGAAATGAAGGGAGGAGTTAGATATTGTTAATCTCTAATTCAGAGTTTTGGGGATCAAAGGAGTTGGGGTGACTCGAAAGAGAGGTCCCGAAATCGTGAAGTGTAAAACACCTTTTGGTAAGGCGCATGGGAGGAAATCGCGCTTAGTGCTTTCTCGCACAGGAGGAGTTTATATGTGTTGAAGGTTCCAAAGTGGACCAAAGAGCCTCTTTGACTCAGGGGAGTTGAAGATTCATATACTGGTAGGTTAGCAGAACCTGCTAAGGAGGGGCTCTGCATCAGGTGGTATCAGAGCTTACAACTATTATTTTTTGTAAGCAAGAAAAGACAAACGAAAGTTGTGATTTGAATTCTGTGTGGTGGAATTTGAAACAATGCCGCCAAGAAGACATCTAGAAATAACTTTACCTAGTCCAACCGTGGAAAGGGAAATGAGAGAACATCCTGCTTGATTATATGCTATGGAGACAACACAGATACGAACACCTGATACTAGAGATATCAGTGAGGCACAAATTGAGAATGGAGAAGGAGAATAAGAAGTTGTAGCCGAAGATGCTGCAGAGGAATGTCTATTTAAAGTTATTGCAAGAATGGGTGCCAGATAAAAGTTACACAGCCTGATGTATTAAGGAAACTTGGAAGTTGAGGAGCTGCTAGATTAGTTTAGAGATCTAGATAAATACTTTGATTATGAAGATATCGAAGAAGATAAGAAATTAAAGCACATTGTCACTAGACTGAAAGGATATGCAACACTATGATGGGATAAACTGTAGGATGACAGGTGTTGTAAAGGAAAACAAATAATTAAAATCTAAGATAGAATGGTAGTAAAGATGAAATCCAAATTTGTACCCAGATATTATCAAATCAATCTGTTTCGAAGAATGCAGAATTTGAGACAGAAAGGGATGATAGTGAAGGAATAAACTGAGGAATTTTACAAGTTAAACATCATATATGGTCACCATGAGAGTGATGATGAAAAGGTTGTCAGATATATGAATGTCCTGAGATATGATATTAAGGACCATATTAGCATGGTGATAATAAAAAATGTGGAAGATGCCTATCAAGTTGATCTAAAGGCAGGAGAAAAATTGGCCCGAAAGAAAGGTAAAAGGGGCAGAGGTAGAAGCCAGAGCAGAGGCAAAGCAATTGCCCGGGATAGAGTATAGAAGCCTAAGGATGAAGAGAAGAAACCCAATAACCATCCAGAAAGGGGAGGAAGCTCACAAAGGAGACAATATGTTGATAACAACAATTTTCCTCGAGCAAGATGAAGAGGAAGAGCCAGATTAGGTAAAATAAAAAAATTTGTTTGCGGAAAGATTAGACACAAATATTGGGAATGTCCAGATAGAGAAAGGGATGGAGGAGGAAAAGCTAACATTTCAGAAGCACAAAGGTGAAATGTGGAGGCAAAATATGAAGAAGGTGGAAGATCTTTGATGATGAGGAAAATTCTCTTGAAACCACAGAAGGAAGTGGAAAATCCAGTCCAGAGGAACAATTTGTTTAGGACTGATTACAAAACCAAAGGTAGGGTATGCAAGGTTATTTTTGACAGTGGAAGAACAAATAATTTAGCATGCACATAAATGGTGGAGAAGATGGAATTGGAAACAATTGCACATATAACCCCATATAAAGTTTCTTGGCTGCAAAAATAACATTAGTTAATAGTCACTAAACAATGTTTAGTTGAATTTAAGATAGGGGGCTATAGAGATGAGATTTTATGTGATGTAATTCCCATGGATGTCTATCATCTTTTGATGGGGAGGCCTTTGCAATATGACATAAATGTTATCCATGATGGGAAAAAGAATGCTTACACCTTTGAGAAGAATGGTAGGATGCGTATGTTACTGCCAATTGAAGACAAGAAGGAGAAAGAAGAAACAAGCAATACTATATTTCTCATCAGTGGGAAGGAACTTTTTTATGAAGTCAAGAAAGATAAAGAAATGCAGTTTTTTGTGGTTAGAAAACCTAGAGTAATCTTGACTAGTACTTTAGTAGATGATCTACCTGGGGAAATTCAGGAACTGCGGCGGAATTTCGTCGATATAGTGGTGGACAAATTGCCTTGCTCGTTTCCTCCCATCATAAGTATAATCCATCACATTTACCTTATACTAGGAGCGAATTTTCCAAACAAAGAAACATATGGATTGACATCGCAGGAGAATCAAGAGGTTAAGAAGTAAGTCCAAAATTTAATGGATAAAGGGTTGATTAGAAAAATCTTGATTCCATGCGTTGTAACTACATTATTAAGTATGAAAAAGGATGGTAGATGGAGAATGTGTACAGAATCGAGAGCTATAAACAAAATAACCATCATGTATAGATTTCCTTTACCCAGGATGGATGACTTGATTGATTTCTTGAGTGGGGCAAAGTTTTTTTCAAAAATTGATTTGTAAAGAGAATATCATCAGATTAGAATGAGGGAAGGTGATGAATGGAAGACAACATTCAAGACAAATAAAGGACTTTATGAATGGCTTGCTATGCCATTTGTCTTGACAAATGCGCCAAGTAATTTTATGATATTGATGAATGAAGTCTTGAAAGATTTCATTCGGAAGTTTGTAATTCTATATCTTGATGGTATACTGATCTTCAGTAAGACCAAAGAAGAGCATTTGAGGCACTTAACTTCAATAATGAGGAGGTTGCAACAAGACAAGTTGTTGATAAATCTGAAGAAGTTGTCTTTCATGAAGATGGAGCTTATTTATTTAGGTTTTGTGATCTCTTCGAATGAGTTGAATATGGATCAGGAGAAGGTAAAAGAAATCAACGAATGGTAATCACCAAGGAATATCTTTGAAGTCAAAATATTCCATGGACTAGCCAATTTTTACAAGAGGTACATCAAAAATTTTAGTGGAATCTATGCACCAATGCTGAACACAGTCAAGAAAAGACATAAATATCTTCATTGGACAGAGGAGGAAGAGAAAATTTTCAAGTTGTTGAAGGAGAAGATAACTAAACAACCAGTTCTGGTTCTGCCAGATTTTAGTAAAACATTTCAAGTAAGATGTGACGCAAGTGGGTTTGTGGTTGGAGAAGTCTTAAGTCAAGACAATAGACCAGTTGCATACTTCAGTGAGAAACTGAATGAGGCCAAAATAAATTATTCCACGTATGATAAAGAGTTTTATGCACTCATACATGCGTTGAAGAAATGGAGATAATACCTGGTTCTAAAAGAGTTTCTTTTGTATAACGACAATCAGGCCTTACTGTTTATAACCAGACAGGAGAAACTGAACCAGAAACATGCAAAATGGGTTGAGTTTATTCGTAACTTTACTTTTGTTATTGATGTAGGAGCATCGTAACCATCCAACCAAGCAACCAATGTAAAAGCGGGAGACAACTAGAAAATCACTAATGCACATTTTGAAGTGTTTTGAGATTAATAAATGGACATTAATGTAATAGCTAAGGGAAGCATACTTACACTTATGTCTAGATGTTGTAAATAGATCTTCAACATTTCTCTCATCTATAGTATGTAAAGGCATTTATGCGTAGTGAATGTAAGTAGTTAGATTTAATTTAATAGATTAGACACTTTAGAAGTATAGGAGGGAAAACGGATATAGAGACCCTCACCCTTGTATCATTGTAACTTTTGATGATCATTCAGAATTCATAAGCTGTAGAGTTATAGCAGAGAGTTGTCGAGAAGAACCCATATACAGGAGCACTTGAGTTAATATATGAAGCTTTGACTCAACTTTCATGGTGCTATGATGCTTACTATTTACATTTGTTGAATGGTATGTTTACAGTTGATTTGTTTCTCTGTTATGCATTTGTTTCAATACTGCATTGTGTGTATGATTTCATGGTGAATGTATGAAGTCTGAGAGAGGAGAAGAATGAGTTTCAATTGTTTCTCTTCCTAAGAATTCCTGCAAGGAGTGTAGTGAACATCCGCAAGGTGTGCGTTGACGAGGGTCTGAGTTTCATCTCAGAAATCTCAGGAGAGATATCGTTGTTCTCATACCAGCTGAAGTGCAGGTGAAGCACAGAGCCATGCAAGGTGTGCGTAGGTTGGTTGGAGCCTCAAAACTTATCAACTAAGGGGAATATTGAGAAGACCATTGTTGGAAAGAGTGCACAGGGCTAGAGAGTCAAATAACCAACGATTATTTAAGGGTTTGCCATAAGGAGTGTGAGCAGAGATCCTTTTGGGGAGCTTGAGTTTACAAGTGAAAGCTCAGGAAGGATAACACCTTTGAAGTTCTCAAAGGGAGATGGAGATTGAAATCGTCTCATAGAAGTCAAGTTTAGGAGGGAGAACACTGAGTCATTTGGACAGGGGTCATTGAGGAGTGCATTTGGTGGTCAGAATTCTCCGTGGAGAACTCACGAAGTCACGAGGATCGTAGGATCTAGAGGAGATGTAAGGTGGTTAGGAGTTAGATGAATCTAACACCCTGACATCAAGAATCAATGTCGACTGTTGATCATGGTCTGTTTGAGCCATCATATCATTGCGGGGACTCGGGATTCACAAGTTTGGAGTGCAGGCTAAAATCCTTGGTCACACAAATTCTTGGATCGCAAAAGGGATTATCATGTGTGGAATTTTAGAATTTCAGTAATTCGGTTTTCGACATACCAGAAATTTCGATGATAAAGAACCGGGACCCTTTCCATTGAAAATCCCAAAGTTGCAAAAAACGGCGTGCCTTGGTGTGGAATTTCGACATTTCAGGTTTCCGGAGTTCGGGAAGTAGAGGAGGTTGTGGTTTTGGAATCGAGAGTTTCAAATTCCCATTTTGCGAAATCTCGAAGATGGAAAGGAGAAATTCCCAAAAAGTTGAGAGACAATATCGTTGGACACCAATCAGATTTTGGAGTTTCAGGACTCAAGAGGTAAAGTTGCATGGTCAACGCAACTCCAAAAATCACGAAGAGAGAAATGCCAAAAAGTTGGGTCCCAAGTCTTAGTCATAGGGTACGCGTGGTGGAAGTAAAAGGAGGGGTCAAGCTTTGGTGAAAATCTCGAAAGGCCATTGATCTTGCATTCCTTGGGATATTGAGCCCATTTTGACATTCCATCATTTCATAATTTGGGGAATCATAAGGGAAGAGGAATGACTATTGGTTGTTCACTCAAAGTCTTGAAAGTCGAAACTAGTGGGTGACAGGTGGTATGTGTTCAGTGCATTGAAGGAGTCAGCCTTTGCTAACAATTGATATTTCGACATTTGCCAAGAGCTCTGGAAATACATCGGGACCCTACAACTCCCGAAACCCAAAGTCCTTCGTGGCTTAAACAAAAGGGTTTAATTAACCCTTGGCATGGTTTTAGTGAAGATTTTGAGCGAATCTCGGCCTGAGGGTAGGGGGTCTGCATCAAAGTGGTATCAGAGCACATAACAAATTCTTTGTTTTCTGTAGCAGAGCTAAAAGAGAAAAAAATTTAGCCATGCCGCCAAGAAGAACAAAGAGGTCAATGCCTGATCCAGTAGTGAAAAGAGAAATGCATGAGTTACGTGCCAGACATGATGCTATGGAGATAGCACAGAGGTGCACATTCAACACTGGGGATATCAGTGAGGATTAAAGTCAAAATGAAGATGAAAATGAAGGAGAATAAGTTGCAGTCAAAGATGCTACAAACGAACACCTATTCAGGGCTATTGCAAGGATAGGTGCCAGAGAAAAAATGGAGATTCCCATGTATGAAGACAACTTGGATGTTGAAGAACTTCTAGATTGGATTAGAGATCTAGAAAAATACTTCAACTATGAGGATGTCTAGGAAGATAAGAAAGTCAAACATGTTGTTACTAGACTTAAAGGGCATGTAGCACTGTGGTGGGATGAACTGCAGGCTCATAGACGCTGCAAGGGCAAGAAGAAAATCAAAAGTTGGGATAGAATGGTTGCAAAGATGAAAGCCAAATTTATACCCAGGGATTATCAAATAACTCTGTTTCGGAGGCTGCAGAGTTTGAGATAGAAGATGATGTCAGTGAAAGAATACACTAAAGAATTCTACAAGATAAACATTAGAGCAGGTCATCGGGAAAGCGATGATGAAAAAGTTGTCAAGTACATGAATGGTCTACAATATGATTGACATGTTTTTTTTAATTTTATTATGATTGACATGTTTGTTGATATTTTATTATGATTGACATGTTTGTTGATATTTTATTAATGCTTTCAGCCTATATCACTATCCCTCTTTGTTTAAAAATGTTTCAAATTTTCCGTCTTCCTTTAAAACCACCGGGATTTAAAAAGGTGTATCCAATCCTAGCAAAGTTTCTTTTAGAGTACATTCTTCCATCTTAATTCTCTTCCATAGATTTGTTTGTTTGTCATAAGAGACTGTTCTCCTTCCGACAAAGGACATGTGAAAGATAATCGTGTCTTTTATTTGCTTTTTAGTGATTAACATCAACTAAACCTGTACCCCACTCAATGAAAATAACTTTAAATGGTATCTATTTAAAAAGATAAAATATCGTACAATTTATGTTATAAAAAGATAAAATATCGTACTATTTATGTTATGAACGGATATGGATATGATATTGTATTAGCTCTCATTATTAATGAGCAAAGAGGTCAATTCTATAAAGTCCAACAACTTCTCTTCATACAAAGGCTTCACGCCTATAAGAGTTTAAATATCGTCCACTTCTATAAGAACTAAAATATCTAAATTGTAAATTGTATGTATAAGTACAATTTTCATGAAATGTCTCAAAACAAATTAGTTTTTAAAGAAATTATTAACAGTATCTTTGCAAAGAAATATTGGATTAATTTAAATAGAGTGCTGGAGTGAGTACAAAGGCTATCTCTAATGCGATGTAATGAAAGCGTTCCTCGCTTCAAATAACCATTACATGATGTGTATATAAAGCTAATCATACTCTTCATATCAACTTCATACAAGATAAAGTACAAAATAATTACTCAGTTAAACTGAAGAAAATACTCGCCAAATTCCCAATTAAAATGAATCTGCACTGTTTATTTTATTTTATTTATAGGCATCCTTCAGTAAACGAGCCACAATCAGCCAAGACAACCGATCTGCTTTGCTGCTTGTTAGTGAGATTTCCCAAACACAAAATCCATTTAAGTTAGGGAACAGTGAACAATATAAGCTGCTCAGGATGCTAAACCTGAAGGAAGAGGGATATATTTTGACACGTCACAATCCTAAGAAGCACTATTTCTACTTATAATTGATTAAGAGTAGAGAAAGCTCCATTCAGTTGGATCTTCAATATGCCTTCTCACCGACATAATTGCCAGGGGGATCGTAGTTGCACGTAATGAAAGTGTCACCGTTGTCGCAGATGGCCCTTGCGCAGCCGACTCTGCGAGAATTCTTCCACACTACTTGAGAATAGTGCCCGCATTTGGCATTTTCGTCGCAAGTACGACTGTTGTAGTTGAAGGCAGTGTACTCGCTGATCCATAAGGCGGCTGCATCCTTTGGCTGCCAGCTACTTCCACCACCCCAGAAGAGATTTTCGCCATATGTCCCATTCGAGTGCTGCAAAGCGCAGTCATCTGTTCTCTGATTCGCATATGCCTGTGCGTAGCTGGCAACAGTGTCATCCCACAAAAGGGGTGGAACCCCAACTTTGGCTCTTGCGTCGTTTTGGGGTTCAACGAATTCGGACACCAACGCTTGATCATCTGCAGCCAGAAGAACTGCTCTGGAAACCACACAAAATAACAAGTTAAAGCAAAGGGCCAGTTGAAAGTGGAGAAACATTGTCATCTTCATTGTCCCCTGATTAATCCTCCTCTTCACTCTGCTTTCTACAATCTTTGATAGCCTTGCTATTCTCCTCCTCGATTTATAGGATGAGAGTTCGAAGAAGATGGTGTTCCAGATCAACTGAATCAAAACTAAATAAGACACTTTCCAATTAAAACGGCGTCTTATCATTTTTCCTTGCCAGCCTTTGCAGGTTTGTTCTTTGGTTCTCTTCGTTTAGCCTTCTTCATTTAATGTAATGCAACTTAAGAAGGCAAATATCCCTACCTGAATGGCAGATTCCGGTTATGATTTTTTTCTTATATTATAGCCGCAGATCCCTATATATTAGATTCACGCTCCCTTAATAATATCATGAATGAATTTTACCCTTTCTTGATAAAAACAATTTTTTTAAACACATCTATTACTTCCTAAAAGTCTCATCCCTTTTCTTTCATAAATCAATAAATGTTTACACGTGTAAACTTCAATGATAGCCATTTTATGTAACTTAAAATGACTTCCACCGCATTTATATAAAGTAATATATATTTTTAAGTTTTAATAAAATTATTATTGATTTGATATTTTTACTATTTTTGAAAATATTAACCTTTTAAATCGCTTAGTAATATTTCTAGAGTTATATTCATATAAGAATATATGATTGTTTGCATATGATGTAAAGTTTGCTATTGCACTCTCTTTCCTAGAGTTCACATCCTTTCCTTCTCCTCACCATACTTACACTCTATCAGTCATCATTTAGGTGAGGAAGACTCGAGCTTAAAGGGTGGTTTCCAAAAGAGAGTTTATTTCCCTTCTTATGGTTACTTGAATGTTTATGATCTCAAAGTTTATGGTCATTATATTTGGTGAGATTTAGTGAGTGGTTCAGTATTAACTATAGACTTATATCCATATAAGAATATATATGATTGTTTGTAATGGATTTCAAGTTTTCTATTGTACTCCCTTTCCTAAGGTTCACATCTTTTCTTTTCCCTCATGGTACGTGTACCCTTTCGGTCATATTGAGGTGAAGACGAATCAACCTTAGAGGGTGGTCCCCCAAATAGATTTTTGTTCCCTTCCTATTGCTACTTAGATTTTTATGTTTGCAAAGTCAAGGAAATGGGCCTTTCCCTCTAGAAGAGGTGACTGCTTACTAAGTGGCCTCATTGAAAGTTGTAATGATTAGAAGTAAGGCTTAGTTTATTAGTTTTCATTTATTGTGTTTATCTCTTCTATATAATAGAGTTGCACAAACATGATTAGCATATCACCGCTTAGTTCTTCAATCATTCAATACACATTAATTAAGATAGAGCATGACTCCCAACCTCCACCACCATGTTGATTATTTTGGAGAAAAATCCCATGGCACCTCTTTCATTGATAGAACCAAAAGTACATCATCTAGTCCTAGATTTAGTGGACCCAGAAGCATAATCATACTAGAAATTTTGAAGGTTATGACAAGGTAGTTTGAAATTTCTAACAAGGAAACATAGAAATATAAGATCTTTTGCAACATTGTAGTCTAAGCTATTTTGCATGATCTCACAAGGAAGGAAATTGAAGCTCTGAAATACCAAAAGAACAAGATGGAAATTGAATCTAGGAAATACCAAAACCTTAGGCCACACTAGAAATCACCGGCTCCCACAGTCTTGCAATTGCCACCTCTCCCATTGTTTTCTCTGACAGTGTCCAAGATGTGATTTATTTTCATAGTTATTGCTTTTCTATTTCTCTCAAGGTTGACACAACTATTTTACTGAGGTTGACACAATTATGTTATGTATTGTGGTGGTAGTCGCTATACATCACCTTGCATAAGAATTAACCCACTCACCTTACATATGAATTAACCCAATGCCCTTAACTTGGTTTTGTAGGCTTAGGATTGGTCTCTCTTTATTGATCCCTCATCGTGCACTCGATTCTTGATGGGTATCCCTACACTATATTCTTCATGGAATGGCCTTTATTGGAGGAACACAATACTTTGTTGTTCATATTAATTATGGGAGCTCAACAAACCTAGGTAAACTATCTCAAAATGAAAAACTAATGCATGGGATTTCAAGTGCTTTAAATATTCCATTTGTTGAAACTAAATAAAGGTATAATTAGCTTCTATTTGTACCTTTATTTGCAAATAGTCTAATGTAAATATTATCCCACTGGTTTATGTAGGAAGAGACTCATAATAGACAACATATATTACAAATACATGAAATACCTCCTGACATGCAATAACATGTGATACCATTCATGTAAAAATTACATCATAATGCTTCTTGCATTGAGCGTGTCATATATCATTCATGCATCAAGAAATACATTTTTTCAATTGAATATCTATCATTTTTGAAATACTTAATGTATATCTGAAAGCAACAATATAAGCAATAATTACTAATGTCTATATGATTTATGAAAATACACATCTAGTGAGAATGGATACCTAGTTCAAAAATTATGATATGAGCAATGAACAAGAGATGTCAATTTAATAACACAATGAAATGCATATACTGAATATATACAACATCATTGAGATGCATACATACCTTGTAATTTGTTGATCCTTGTCATCCAAGATTTACATGGCTACACTTTTCCTATTTTCCTTGGAACTATTATGGTTGGTCCAAGATTTCCATGGCTACCTTTTTCCTATTTTCCTTGAAATTGTTGTGGCTGATGTGTATGGAATTGTTTACAAAGATCACCAAGTACAAAATTGTGTACTGATATCAGTGAATGTTTCAAGTCGATAAGCTATTTTTTGGGTCAAATTTATTGGGAAAATGCTATTTAAATGTGACACTAGTGTCAATTGGGAGAAACTGCTCAGAGTTTAGTTTGGGTATGAAAAAGTACACACACAAAAAACAAAAAATTGGAAATATTTCTTGAAAGTCATCTAAATATTTTCTTCAATCTATTATGAAATAATCTCTACTCGGGCTATATTTTGTTTTCTTATGGATAACACTTTTGGTGGAAAGGGAAAGCCTCCATATACTCATGGGTGGCTAGACTAGCCATACACAATTAGTGTAGTTTACTAATTAGGGAGGAATAGAACCCATAATATTACTTGATATTTCATTTGGGAAGTAAATATATAGTTTGTTAAGCTCCAAATGTTTGAACTTAGGTTGTATATGGTATTCTCCAACCTAATTTTTGTGGATCCCAATTCAACATAATTCTTCCATTGACAATCTATTGTAGAAAAGTATCTGAGTTGTAACACCCCCTCTCTAAACCTCTGATTATGTGTCACTAATTGTAATTAATGATTTCCATGATATGGCATGAAAACAATGTAAAAATATTAATGATCAATCGAAAATTGCAACAATTGACTGTGGGGCCGAACCCTTGAGTACTGGCCATGATACAACTAGAGGAAAGAGTGAGGGGACATAGAGAATGGTTTATCATGCTAATATGACCCAATCCTTCTTGTTGGAATATTAAATTTGCAATAATAATACATAACTTGATCGCATGGAAAAAGTAATTAATGATAAGAGGACTGGTGATTCAGAAACCAACTACCCCAGTGAATGGAAGCATGGAGGGAATGGTCGAGACAACAATAATTTGTCAGCCAAAGGTATCGATCATACCATTCCACAACCCTTGAGGTTGACCCAAGTTACTTCCATATTTTGTCTAGGAGGCGCAAGAGGAGCATATTGAAAATGATGGCCTCATAAGATGGAGGCAAGGGGAGTGCAATTTGGATATGCATCGAAGAAGAACCGGAGGAGAGTTCATGTATTAGAGGAAGAAATATATTGTGAGAGAATGCATGAGAGAGAGAAGAGGGTTCTCTTGTGGTATAATGCCTTGGCTGTAATGTCCCTTGCCAAATAGGAGCTCTAGAAGAGGAGGCTTAATGGTCTAAACCACCCCGTTAGACTATAGCCAGGGCCAAAGAGGGGTAAAC
>SNQJ01S0085704.1:0-20508 GCA_010110895.2 Picea sitchensis | reverse complement strand
TTTTGGGGATTGCCCGGGGACAGTCAGTGGATATAGTTCTTTAGTAAAGATGAGTTTTGGGGATAGAGTCAATTTTCAGTTTGAGTTGCCATCTAAAAGTTATTTCATTTTATTTTTGAGTAAAAGAATGCAAAAAGTTCAAACAAAATATGAGATACTTACATGTCTGCATTGGATCTTTGACTTCACCTGACCAGACAATCCATGGATTATCTTAGGGTAGGTAGGAGTATATTTCTAATAAGCTCATAGTTCTAAGCATCTTTTCAGCATTCAATAGTTTTTCATATTGATTTTCAGCATGGCACATGGTCTACAAGGTCTTGGAATCCCTCAGGGAGCATTCCATCCCCTATGGAGCCAAATGTTAACGCTAATATTTGCATCATCAAATTTTGGCCAAAATAACATATGTGGCAAGGCACTATGGAAGTTATGGTATTTTTGCAGCATAATGGTTTTTATACATAGGTATCACAAGTTTTATCTTCATAAACGCCAAAGGTTAAGACCATTATATAAAATATACCATTCGGAACAAGGTTCAAAGGTAAAAACTCTCAAAACAGAGAGTTCGCAGCGAAATACAATTTGCTGCGAAATTTCTTGTAACAGAGAGTTTGCAACAAATTTGTACGTTGTGAACTCTCATTTTCATCATATCTTGAAATATATGAACTGGGTTTTTATAAATGTTTTTGGAGGAGAAACATAATGTATTTGAATTTCTGACCAAAAATCAACCCGACCCAGTTTGACGTTTGGGAGGAATGTCAAAATAAGCATCTACAGAAAAGTTCGCAACGCATCATGCAGATGCACTGTGAACTCTAATAGTTTGATAAATCTGAATTATGGGAGGGCTACCAACTGTCAGAAAGAGTTTGAATGGTTTCCTAGGAGGCATTTGGACATGACAGACATGTTTTCTATCACTATATCAACTAGCATGACCCATTTCAAAAGGAATTTATCACAATAGACAAGATCCAAAAAAATAGGAGCTAGTGTATTTTTTGTTTCACTTTGTTGTAACAACTCCTAGAGAAAAGAGAATACAATGAAACCACTTTGGATTCGAACTATTTAGAGTATGATGGAATGATACACTATATATAGAAGTTGTTTTGTTGTTGAAAGGGTTCATTTCATGATCCAAGAGAGGAGAGAGCTTGATGAGAAGTTTAGCTGTTTATTTGTAAATCTGAGGGCTTGTTTGTAATCACATTTTCTACCATTAAATATTCATGAGAGTTGTTTATTAGATCGTATTATTTGTTTTCCATTTATTTTTTCATCCTCTTTCTTGAATATATTATAGGTATTGAAGATTAATGGATGCCCATGGGTATGAGAATTCTTGAGATGCAAAGGATTTTCAATGATTGCCTCCTTTCATGATTTATGTTCAAGTATTCTTTTAATTCATTTTGCAGAGAGGATCACTTCTTGATGAATATTCTTCTTAGTGTCATCTACTCGATTATTCTTTTCATAATTATATAGCCCTTTATCTGGTATATAGTTTGATTTCTTTTGATCTATAGGATGTTATGACTCCATGCCCAATGGAATGCCTCTGCAAACAATTTATTTTCCTCTCCCTTTTTTTACTCAGTCTTGCTGATCCACTCAAGTATAAACATATTTTAATCATTTATATTCTGATGGGTATTAGGCTTACACCTACAACAGTCTAGGTGTGACTTCTAGTGCTAACAACACTATCAGAAAGTGTTTTATCAGAATCATTATTGTTAGAATTATTTCCACTTTGATAAGATCAACTCCAATGGATCCCTTTCCGATAGGCCTTACTTCGATGCATACATTTTTTATAAGCCTCGGGGTGGGTTCCTTGTGACTACATGTCAATTGATTATTGGTATTTAAAACTCATCTGGGTGATAATGATTTATCCCATGAGTGTGTCCCTCAAAAAACTAATCACAATACTTGGCAAACATAGAATGGTTAATTAATCTTATTTATCCATTGGCTTCAACTGTTCGAAGACAAAGGTATTCCAACATAGGAAAAAAACCTTTAGTAACCACTCACACAACCAGATCAAAGATCAACACACTAATGTTTTGATGTGGTAAAATATCTACAGGGAAACATCCACGACCCCAACCAACATCACCACTTGGATCAATTTATTAATGCAAAAGAAAAATATAGAGAGATATTTACAAGAGAGTTTCTCACAATCGATCATTAGCAAATCACCCTCCATGCTCTTTAAATAGAGATATGGATCAATCGAGTGTTAAGACACAGATCAATATAGTCGTTAAGATGAGGATAATATGAACTATAAGATCACTCTATGTCGAGAACATATTGTTACCGTCAAATTACCTAACTACAAATGCATACTAATGCATACTAAAGAAACACACTTTTACCTAATGACACATTAGACCATGTTGATCTTAACTAACTCTTAAGTGTCTAAATATCCTAACATCCCCCCTTAAGAACAAATTGGGATATTATTGAAAGATTTACAAAGGTGACACAATAGGAGAAGGAAGGAGGCATCAGAGCATATTCCCCCCTTAATGATGACTTCCTAAACTCTTAATATAGATTGAAGTTTTGATAAATTCACTTCTGTAAGAGAATTTGTGAAAATGTCTGCAACTTGATCTTCTGTAGGACAAAATATCACTTCAGTAACTTGATCATGAATGATTTTTTTGATGAAGTGCATGTGAAGCTCGACGTGTTTGTTGTGTTGATGTTGAACTGGGTCTTTGGTGAGCTTAATGGCACTGTGATTGTTGCACCAAAGGCTGGTCAAATGCTGGTGTTGGAATCCAAACTCTGAAAGGATATGTAGAAGCCACAAGGCTTCTTGACGTGCATTAACCATTGCTCAGTACTCTACTTCTACTGAAGAAAGAGAAATAGCCTATTGTTTCTTATAGGCCCGAGTGACAGGTCTTGAACCAAGGCTAAAAACATAACCTACAGTAGACTTTCGATCATCAGGGTCATCGACTCAATCTGAATCAGTGAAACCAACCAATAAAGGAGTCCCCTATGAACTGTAAGGTATCTCGAACTGAACTGTTCCCCGGACATATTGAAGTATCCTTTTAACTTATTTCCAATGAATTTCATGGGGTTTTTTCATATACCGGGAAAAAAAACCAACAACAAAGGAAATATCAGCACGACTATGAGTCAAGTATAAGAGGCTACCAATTAATTGACGACACAAAGTTGCATCAACTTTGGGAAAAGTGCAGGTGGAAACAAGTTTGACTCCAGATTGGAAGGGAGAAGGAGATGGTTTAAAATATTCCATGTGAAAGCGACGAAGAAGGTCACAAGCATACTTAGACTGAGAAAGAAAATTTCCTTTATTGGTTTGCAAAACTTGGAGGCCAAGGAAATAGTGA
Source organism: Picea sitchensis (assembly GCA_010110895.2). Lineage (NCBI taxonomy): Eukaryota > Viridiplantae > Streptophyta > Pinopsida > Pinales > Pinaceae > Picea > Picea sitchensis. Next base: position 17,095 of record SNQJ01S0085704.1, on the reverse strand, counting down.
AAATAACCTAAGTCAGTCATTTCAATTTTCTTCTTAAGGTTATTTTTCTCATGTTTTAAAATTTTAGGGTCACTATCAATGAGGATAAGGTCATCAACATAAATAACAAGGATTATGAGATGGCTTCTTACTTTCTTGGTACATACATTAGGATCAAAATGACATCTACAAAAGCCGATATCAACAAGAAAGATGTCCATTTTCACATACCAAGCTTGGGGAGATTTCTTAAGACCATAAAGAGATTTATCAAGGAAAAAAACAAGGCTAGGGTCATTCTGGACATAGATAGGAGGTTGTTCCATGTATATTTCTTCATGCAAATCCCCATGCAAGAAGGTGTATTTGACATCCATCTAATGGAAATCCCATTTATGTGAGGTTGCAAGGGTTAGAACAAGGTAGATGGAATTCATTTTGGCTACAGGGAAAAATATTTCATTATAGTCAATTCCTTCAACTTGGGAAAATACTATAGTAACTAACCAAGCCTTATGTATTTCAACACTTCCATATGATGCATACTTATCTCTATAGACCCGTTTAAATATGCCAAGTTTTCTTCCTTTCAAATGAGGTACAAGATCCCAAGTATCGTTTTCCATTAAAGAGCGATACTCTTCATTCATTATTGTATCCCAATCTGGATGACCCGAAGCTTCTGCAAATGTATTTGGATCATAAGTCTTTGAAGCTTGATCCAAAAGAGAAGAGGATCACTGGAACTATGAACAGGTGTGATGGTGATATGAAGGATCACCCACAAGATCACCAACTACTTCTAATGTTGAACAAACCCATATAGAAAGCAGTGGTGTTGGTGCAGGTTTAGGTTCAATGGACTCATCTAGATGAAGGTGAGAAAGAGAAGGTGGATTTTCATGCTCACTTTCATCATCTAAATAATAAGAAATCATAATAGGAACAAAAGAAGGCACAAATGCCGCAGATGGATTGCAGTCCATAGATGGCACAACCATCGAATTAGGCTTGTAGGCCAAGAGATTTTCATCAAATTTAACGTCTCTTCTAATAATAATTTCATTATTGTTATCCCCATTTCCTAGGGATAACTAAAGAGATGATGTCTCGAGGCCCTCAGGTTGTAGACATGGAGTAGTAAGAGACATATGGCTAACATCGTCCACTTGAAAATACAAAGGCCCACCTCACCACCACAGATCTCAGGTTCATCATGAGGGTATCCACATCATCACCTTGCTTCTGGAAGACATTGGGTCTTGCTCCATGAGGTACAAGCCAGGTATCAGGGTGAGTCTCATTTCAATATCTAAGGCATCTGAGTTTGTTACATTTAAAATTGTTTTTGATTATGTGATGTTTGCTTGGAAATTATGCTCTTTTCCCTATTTCACCTTGGTGGTTGACATTGCACCCCAGTAAGTGGTCACCCTTGGGGATAGGTTTTCTACTTGGGGGTCCCCTTGACAAGTCATCGTACCTTTCTCGACCATACTTGCCACTTTCCACACTTCATCCCATCATCTCCTTATCTTTAGGAATTTTTGGTTGTACTAACCCAAGAAGGGATTGTCCCTCATTTCGTGGGAAGAAGGGGATGAAGACCCAGTGGGAATGTAGCTGGAAAAAGATAAAATCCATATTATGAAACTTCTAGATGATCACCCAAAGAGGTATTGAGAATGATGAAATGCTTCTCTTAAGAAATCAATGACTTGCAAAAGCAAATTCACATTATATAAATGTCCCACTTGTTGAGGTGTGTACACACATGCAGTGTCCCTTTATTTCCATGCATATGGCACTCTATCTACCTCTAGATTCAAGTGATTTTTTGGTACTTCCCCCCAATCTAATCGATTAAACCATATGGAGTACCTAGTGTTTGGACCTTAATCAATTAATGGAAATAAATGGGCTTGGAAAAAGGATGTATTGAAAACGAAGGTGCAACACACCCTCTACAAAGGCACCCATAAATGAGACACTATGATCCATTGTATGTCACAAAACCCATTCCCAAAATTCTTTCCCCTATCCATATCATCTTCTCCACATGACTTAGAGAGGGTCTCACCTGGGAAACACTCCTTGACTTAGGGAATGATTCACCCAATAGGACACTTGTCAACCCTCCCATACCTAAACTTGGAAAATTGCATAGGGTCTTTGAGCACTTGTTTAGTTTGATGAGGTGGTTTTTGATGCACATTCTCAGGTGGCTATTTTTATTGATTTGATTTCCTTATCATGATGCATTTGACTTGAGGTCCTTGGAGGGCATATTGATTGTCTTTGCAGGACCTAGTTGGTGGGTTATTTTGGAAGAACAAGCCTAGCTTGGGCTTCCTTGGGGATTGAAGCCCATAGGTTGGATACCATGGCCCACACACCGAATGATGATGATATCCTTTGGATGATTGAGAGACGCCTTGGAATATCTATCTTATCCCTTTACTATCCCAACATTTTTCTCCTTTAGGCCAAAACGCCACACTTGGAGGGCTTGACGTCACCCTAGGGATAGGGTTTGGTGGTGATGATGGAAACTTGGCATGTTTTGATGAGAGGATCCCTTGGATTGAGGACGTATGATCTTTGGAGGCCTAGAAAATATCATTCAATCCCAACGACTTGCTCAAAGTGCCTTGACGTCAACCTAGAGAGGAATAACGCCATCTTTTAGGGTTTCTTATGTCCATTTTTTAAAATTAATTTTGAATTAAAGTTGTAAAGGGGAAAAGTAAAGGTTGTTAACCCCTTACTTTGTGGTTTAACATAAATTTCAGTGGACAAACACTTTTAGGAGGATTTTTATAAATAAGAGTCATTTCATTTCATTTTTATCATAGCATTCTCACTTGGAGAAAGGCTCCTTAGCTTAAATTTACGCCCTATTTGGGAAATTTTACCCATATTTCTTTGCTTATATCTCTTGTGATGATTTTTATTAGCTATTGGATGAATAATTAAGGCATTATCTTTCTTGGAGGATATTTATTTCTTTTATGGTGGAATTTTCTTGGTTAAAAGGAGTTTATATTGTTAATGCTTGGACTAGGTAAGGAATCTCTCTTGTTATTGCTTCTTTTGTTGGTTGCAATGTTAATTTGTTAAGATTTTTGGGAGTATAAGGGAGTAAAACCCCATTAAGACCATCATAATTGTCTTGGAATAATTTTTTGCACAAAAGGAATACTAGGAGAAGTAAGAGGGGTTACACCCTCCTAGTTTTTTCCTAGCTAGTCTTGCTTGCCTTGGGGAGTAAAAGGGATTACACCCCCAACGAAGTAGCACAAATAGTTATTTAATTTAAAATACTCCATAAACCAATAGTTAAAATAACTAATCTCTTGCATTGGAGAAATAAAATCATTGCATTGGGATACGTAGAATCACGAGATATTGAAATTATTTAAATTGGAATCTTCTCTACATGCTTAAGGCTAGCCAAGGCCACTAGGGCGTATTGATTCTCCAAGGATTTATTTATGCTGTAATAAATTTATGCTACATCCATTAGGGATGCAGAAAAACTCTTTATAACTTTCAAAATTACTCATTTCTAACTGTCAAAGTTTGCTAGAAATCTACCAAATTAATCTACTAGTTATTGTGCTTCTTTTGGGTGGTTTACTTTCAAGTTTCGGTGGTTGAAATTTTATGTTGTAGAAATTATTTTCTATAGCCATAAGGATACAATAATATCTCTTCAATACTTGTATCTAAAAACCTTTAATTGTTGTTAAAGTCTTGTGCTATCATACTTGAGTTACACTAGTAATTGCTAGCTAATCTCTTGAATATTTTCTTGGAATTTTAGTAACTTGTTTAGAAGCTCTTATTATCATTTCATTTCTGATTTATATCATTATATACTGTTGCTAATTGGGTCAAAATATTTACTTGGTTTTCCATTAGATTATTGGGCTTGTATATTGTGTTTTATGGTGTCTCAGACAGGTACAACAATCTTCCATAGGTACTCAAGCACTTGGAAACCATTGACCATCTCCAAGAATCATTTTTGATCCATCCTCCACTTAGTAATTTGACCTATAGGGGTTTCACTTCCATAACCTCACTTTCCATCTCATTTCCCCCTAGGGTCACTCGAGATCCCCCCCTTGTGTTGAATTTATCCTTCACTAAAGAGAGGGGAGGGTTCATGTAAGGTGATAGTGGGTAGACTCTCCCACAATTATCACCATCTCGTGGATTGGGTAGATCTTTTCCCAACCTACAGTTTGTGCGATAACATTTTGGCACTGCTACCAGGGAGGATTTTGAATCCTCGTTCATGCCCCAATGAAACTTTGGAAATTTATCATCCCAAAGCCTTTACCCCTATCTTGCATGACGACTCCACTTGAAGGATGTTCCCCTTCCACCCTTGATGATCTATTCTTTAAGATCATCCAATGACTCCACCATCCCAAAATCCACCTTCGCTTAAGATATTTTCCATGGGAATATTTAAGCCTTCGAAGTTTTTTTGAAGAATGCCTCCTGTCAAATCTCCCATTTTCAAAACCATTTTCCAAGGTACCCTTCCCCTTGCTCCAATGTCTCACCCTTGGGAAAAAAACCTCTACAAACCCTTGAACATGGATACCATTCCTAGATATCCCAATTCCATGCCAAAAGAGTCTCATAAATGGTTTCCAAATTTCCCAGTGAATAATGTGATCACAACTGACAATCATCTCTATTCCATGGGTAGATATATGGATAATTAATAAGTAGAACATGAGGATGTAGCAATGAGGTTACTAGCTTCATTACTCATTGAAGATGCTCAAAGATGGTTCAGGGGCCTTCCTGATAACCACATAGCATCTTATGAAGATTTCGCTAAGTTGTTCAAGAACAAATGAATAACAAATAAGGACAATGAAATGCTTGTAGATTAGTTCAATCAGATAAAGAAGAAAGAGAATGAAACTGTCAATGAATTGGACAACAGGTTTGACAGATTGTACATCCAAATCTCGACGGATCTATGTCCTCCTGATGCAGTTGTTCACCTCCTCTATATGAATTCTTTTCATGGGAAGTTCCATTTCATCTTGAAATATATGAAGCCCACTAGTTTGGAACAATCCAAAGAGTATAGCACAAATATTGAAGAAAACCTTCTTGACTCGAAGGTTGACCCTTTTCATTTTTCCCATGCCAAGAAAGAAGCAAAGGCCAAAGCTTCTAGTAGCAGTATGTCGGATCCAATTTCTCTCTTGCTTTAAAAGATAGAATAGATGAGTACTCGGTTTGTCCAATCTTAGAATGAGATCATGGGTCGATTGACCACTATAGAAAGAAATTAGTCTGCCTCCAAACCTCAGTTTACTAGATAACAAAAACATGCCACAGGTTGGAATCCAAGGCCTCAACAAGAGGCAAAGGATCCTGACACTTTGAACTCGGTTAGGATGATCAACACTGAAGAGACACCATGGTGTTCTCCTTTCCAGGAACCTCATCTAGAGGATGAGTGTCCCCGACGTGATGAAGACTCCTCTGATGGTTTAAATTTCATCAACATGATTTGCAACGTTTGAGAGGAAGCTATCACTTAGGAACAAATTATTGAAGTCATAAAAAGAGGATCTAGAGAAGGACAAATCAGAGTGTTGAATTACTTAAGAGAGGATCAGAGAAAGGAATTGAGAAAAAAAGGAAGTTTTGACATATGCAAGAATAAATAGTGCTTCAGTTCCTCTACAATAACCTTCTACTCCACTTCATCCAGAAATGGAAGTTGCTCTTCCATCTACAGAGAGGGTGGTCCCACCACCCCCACCTCCAATTGATGACTTGCTTCCAAAACCAACTTCGACAGAAGAGGAGATTCATTTGAATATATATGTTTCGGCTATGTTTGGAAAGTTGAATATGACATTCCCTGTGATGGAAATGTGCAAGATCCCATCCATAAGAAGAGAAGTCTTGAAGTTACTAAAAGTACTGTCTGGAAAGGAGGACCCTCTAATAATCTTGAATACCATGTATCTTGACTGAAAGAAGGATAATAACCCTCCTTTTTATCTCTCTTTGGGAATGAATGGTCTTCAGTTGAACAATTGTATGTTAATGGACTTCAGAGCCTTAGCCAATTTGATGTCCTTGAAAGTAATGGAACAACTTGGTTTGAAGACAACCTGACCTTATGGAAATGCATGTGGTATTGATTCCAAGAAGCTAAAAGTTTATGAGCTTTGTGAAGATGTTTAATTTTACCTGATTGACTTCCCTCAGATCAACCTCATTATGAACATAGTAGTGATTTATGTTCTAGATTCTTGGGGAATGCTTCTATCAAGAAGCTAGTCCGCTGCTCTTGGGGGTTTTCTCAGTATGGATCTCACCCACGCATATATTCCCATGGGGAATGGCACTTTTGAGATTTGCGGGCTAAGAAGCATCTGATGGATCCCAATATTCTTGAATACATGGGTGAGTGCGACTTTGATGTATCTTGTCAGATTATCGAGTATGATCCTTGGTACCCACCTTCTGCACAGGAGGATTGAATAGATACACTACTCCCAAAGACAAATGAGTACAAGGAGAAGCTTGTGAAGTTTGAAGGGAAAGAACCATGTTCCATATAGATATTGAATAAAGGAGATATAGAGAACAAAGAACGTGAGAAAGCCATTAAATATGCAGTCAACACAGAACCTCCTTCATATCCTTACATAAACTACAACGAAGGAAGGGTTGCATTCATGTGGGATAAGAGGAAGGGAAAGCCCAAATACGATCATGAGGATAAGAGTTCTTGGCTTAACCCTTACATCATCAAGAAGAAGTCTGAGAAAGATAAATACTATTTTATGGCCTTGGAAGGGAGAAATATGCCATTACCAATAGATGGGTCTCTTCTCCGACCCTACATCTAGGACACTTGAGTTCTTTGGGGCCCAGGCCCCAGGAAAGTAGGTAGGTCATATTTTGCATCTTGATTTCTCATAGTGTTTTAGCTGCATCTCATTTTCCATTTTTCTCTACTTGCATATTGCTTTCACCATATTACATATTTAGAAAATTTTGAAAAAATGCTAAATTTTTTTTCTAGATTTTATGTTATTTTTGGGATTTGATTTTGATATATATGGAGAAAGGGTGATAGAACCACCCTAGATTTTACATTTTTATGTTTCAGTGTAGGCACATGACATAACAAGAGATGTTGAGGTTCTCATGCACTCTACGATGAGTACATGTCCTCGAGTAGGAGCCAGATGTTATCCCCATTTCCTGAGGATAACTAAGGAGATGATGTATCAAGGCCCTCAGGTTGTAGACATGGAGTACCAAGAGATATATGGCTTAAAAAATCCACTTGCACACTTAGATGTTGGACACACTGACCACACTGAGAGGGGGGGAGGGTGAATCGATGTGTGGCTCTTTTCATAATTCTTTCTTTCTTTAGTTAGCAACTACTTCAACCATTATTATTCATTACTTCCATTCACAATTAGCTGCTTGTATGTAAACATATATCAAAAAAATTCATCAATAATAAAGAACTATGAACCATCATCACAATGAACACAATGAGTACCATATATATGTGTAAGATTTTGTATTTTGTTGTTACATGAAGATTACAATCTTTGGGGTTGATCAACACCAAATGAAAAGAGCACCAACTCCAAGAGAGTACCAACTTTTATATCTCAACACCAACTAAGATGTGAGGATTCCAACCCTCAAGTACAAGACCAAGCTTGTAGACAAAAAACAATCAGTCCAACTATACCAACATATTTTTGACCGATATATACTACAACATGCGTATGTACGCGAGTTGTCTTCTTGTAGCTTGCATATATACACAACCTATCCTTTTTCAGCCTATGTACAACCTCAAAAAACTAGGGTTTTTAGTTTTATGGAACTCCAAAACTTATGGCCCTTCGGACCTTTGTTGCCTCTATCATGCCAACCTATAACCTGTCACTGTATACCATATCATCAACCATATACAGATCTGTACCATGTCATCAATGAAGCATCTCCAACAACCTATGCATGTCCCTCATGCATACATCATCATACAACATAGATATCCCTCAACTAAGTACAAGTATATCAGTATTGTACCATACATAAGAGTGTTTCTCACTCACCCAACCAACCAACATATACCATATCCAAGTACAAGACCAACCATATCAAGAATTCCTCAAGCATTCACCATATCATAATCAAATCTAAAAACAAACATGTAACCATACCAGAACTTTTGTAGCTAACCTAAACCTATAGAATGTTGACCTAGGAAATTGATTTTAGACTCTAGGGACATGGCACCAACATCTATTTAAGTTTTCATGAAATTTTCATATGTACGTGACCTGTCCTTCTACTTCTTGTGGATGTATGTGAGTGTGCCTTCTATGGCCCGCGTATGTACCTGACCTGGCCTTCTACACCCCGCGTATAACTTTAGAAAACTAGGGGTTTTCTGAAACTCTGAGATTTTCATTGTCAACCCTCCTTTGCTACCTCATACTTGCATAACTTCATATGTATCAATGAGTACCTAAAATAAACCTTTCACAAAATAATATATATTCAATGTGCTCAATTCCTTCTAATAAAATACCCTTGCTCTCTTATTTAGACTCTTCATGTCACTTCCTCTAAGGGTTATCTTCTAACTGTTTTACCCAACTTTCTTCTTTTAGGAATTATCCCACTTCTAACTACTTTTTCCACTTACAACCACTTTATCCACAAATAGTAAATTGGCCACTTCTAGTTGCAACTAATTTATTTTTAATTATTTTCTTTTTGCAACAACTTGACTCATGATTAACTCCTAGTTACAACCACTTTGACTCGTAAACTTCTTCTATGATCTTCTATAATAAATTGACTTCTTTGACCTTCTAGGGGCTTCTAGATAACTCATGAGGGTTCTCCAACTTCACTAATCCATATCTTCTCAACTGTGAGGAAATACGTGACGTACCACATATCATTGGAAATGACATGACATCTACTATACATATAGAATAGTCTCACTTGCAAATTCACAGATCCTCATTACATTATTCCTCAACCAAACTTGGGTTCCTTACCCATACCTCTGGAGCTACTAGAATATTCTACGGGACATACTCAAGGGTTGGAATGAATCTAAGATATCACTCTCCAAGGGTTGACATCAATGAAAACTAACTATCCAACTGTCCATCAATCTAAACCAATTGTCTGACAATATCCCCCTTTGGCATTGATGACAACACTTAGTCATGATAACAATCATGCTCATACTCCTCATCAATGTTTCTATCTCCCCCCCTTTGACATCAATGGAAAAGGGTATCTCTCCTTGGGGATACTCCCGCTTACCGAACTCTCCTTGAGGTTGCCCCCTCTGTATGCACTATCTTTTGGGCTACTTCCCCTGTCTTCATGCCTCTGATTACTCTCTCTTTGGCCAAAGGTTAACTCCTCTTTTCGATATGTCTCCTCCTGACACTGTACCTATTGTAACCAATAAAAGGAAAAATAATAACTCCCCCTATGGTTATGTGTCCCCCTTTCTTCTCTGCAAGATGTTATGTAATCATTGTGAACAATATGCTACCATTTCTATCTGCTTTTGTTGTGGGTGTTGCTTCTCTTCCAGAAAAATGATCAATTGATCAACAATACAGCATCAAGAATATAATGATCTATGATTCCTTTGATGATCCTTGGACCTTTCCATGTGTCATATAATGATCCATCAATATGTAATTGCCGATGTAACTGTCTCTGTCACTATCAACCGATCATTGTCACAACAACATGTCCAAAAAACCTATCTCAACAACCTATCTCATCAATCTCATCAACCAAATAATATCTACTCATAAATATCAATCACCAAGACAACTCTCAACCATATGCACAATATCACCAAGATGTGCATCAACCAAGCATATCACAACAAATCATAATCATCACTAAGACAACTCTCAACCATATGCACAATATCACCAAGATGTGCATCAACCAGGACTACTCACAAACATCAATAAGATGTACCACAATCAATATGTGCTTCTAAAAATATACCAAGTCATATATTCCACATCATCCATAAACCATGTGTCAACAATACTACTAACAAGTGCCTCCAACCATGTACTAAGTATGTACCAATCATGCATCCACTATAGATCAAGTTATGAGTCATCAAGATGTACCAACATCACCATACCATACACCTCATGTATGTGCCAACTCATCATCTATATGTCCCAATATGTAACTCAACCATATGCCAAATACATACACCAAGATATCCAACAAATTGGTCCTCTTTGAGATAGGTACACTTGGATGCAAAATGACCAACTTTGCCACAATTAAAACATTTTAAAATAGGCTTGCCTTTGCACTTCCCTAATCCTTTCTGAAGTTTCCTAGTGAAATTTGCTTCTCCCGCATCAGATTCTTCATGATGTTCTAGTGTTGAAGATTCATCTTCAACGTCATTATTATGTGCATCATAAGCTTCTTTATCCTTGTTTTGAGAATATTCCTTAGTAGAAGTTTTATCCCCCAAACTCCTATTATTAACTTCATCAATTTCAGGAGCAATATTTTCCTCATTTTTCTTATTTGGTAGTTGGGATTTTATTTTCCATATCTTCTTATTTACTCTTGTTGTAATATTATGTGAATCATTTCTTATTGACTATTTTCTTGAGTTCCAACAGTTATAGGCTTTGTGTCCATATCCACTACAAGCATAGCATCTCATAATGTAACAATGTGCAACAATATGTCCAACATAATTGCAGTTCCAACATCTTATACTGTTATTGAATCCACCAACTTGTTTTCCTCCATGATTCCTACATTTCAAGGCTTTATGACCATATTCATTACAAGAAAAACAATAATCGTTAAAGATACTCTCATAACCTCTTTCATTCATCCATGAAGGTGTCTCTCTTCTGAACTTGCTCTGAGGTCTATGAATAGCTTTTGGATGTCTTCCATGATCATATCTTCTTAATTTTGTAGTGTTTCTTTTATTTATTGAATGTGAAGAAACTAAGTCATACCTGCTTTTATGTTTTGCAAATGGAGGAGTTGTTTCAAACCTATCTTCATCCTTTACAACAAAAGGAACTGTGTCAGACCTTTTTTCACCTTTTACAAATTAATGACTTGCATCAGATTTCTTAGGAATACTGATCTTTTCCTTGTTGTATCCAAGGCCAGATTTTTCACTTGGTGATCTCTGACTATCCAGGATCTCATCTAGGGTTATGGAGTTGATCAAGAGCTTGATTTGGGTGTCTGACTTCTGAACATTCTTTCTAAGATTCACAATTTCTGCTTCCAACTCATGACAGGATTCTTCCTTTTTGTCCAACTGGTTCCTTACTACCTCTTCTCTCCTTTTGGCTTCTTCAAGTTGGATTTTAAGATTGACATAGTTTTCCCTTAGTTCCTTTAGATCTAAAATATATTTTCTTGAGACATCATCTTCCTTCTTTTCCTCTTTTGCTTGACTGATTTCTTTCTTCAACTTCTTGATCTCTTCTTCTTTCTCTTCTAACTAATTGTCCTATTCATATATTATCTTATCACAGTCCTTGAGCATTTCCTTTATTTTCAAGACATGTTTTTTAATATTTTCAAAGAATTCTTGAGTGTAGTCATGAAGATAGCTATAGTCTGATTTATTATGGTGATAGAGGTATTCATGGAAACTCCAATCAACTTTTTCTTTGGCCTTTGATAGTTCTTCTTCTTCTTTTTCCATGGGATATATGCTAACAAAACATTTTGTTATTGTATCTGAGTCTACTTATTTACTTTCAAAGGAGGATTCAATATCACTGCTACTGCAATTGAAATATTGTGGGGAGTCCTTATTTTTATTGATGGATGATTCTTCATCTTCGTCCTTGATAGGAATGTTTTCTGTGTCTTCATTTTTTATTTGATACATCTGTTCTATTTTCATCCATAAGTCCTTGGCAAATGTGCATAGTCCTATTATTTTTTTGATTGTATCTGATAATCCATTGACAAGAATCTTCAATACCACTTCATTGTTCTTCCTTGATCTTCTTTGGATTGTAATTTTGGATAGATTCTTTGATGTAGTTAAGTCCTAGGGATTGCATACTACTGAATTTCAAAACTCATATCCTTTTGACTTCAAAAACTGTTTCATATTTTCTCTCCATGAGGAATAGTCTGTTCCATTGAATAAAGGATCTTCAATTGTGGAGAAAGCCATGTGTCCACCCATTTCTTCAGGATCTGCCTTCCAGTGTTTAGACTATGTTTGAAGGAACCTCCCTCTGATACCAAATGAAGAACGCACGACCCACATTAAGAGGGGGGGTGAATTAGTGTGTGAACTATTTTTAACTATTTCTTTTCACAAGTTACCACTTAAAACATATTTGAACAGATTAAGATCAATCACATCATAATTACGATGAACATAAAGACACCAGATGTTTGTGTAATATTTTTCATAATAAATATGAACATAGTAATACAAATATATGTGATGGAGGATTTATTTTTATCACCAACTAAAGTTTTCAACACCAACTGAAACAAGGAGCACCAACCCCTCGAAAAGCACCAACTCTTTGTCAAGACCCAGCTTGGCGCAAGACCCAACTTGCTGCAAGTCCCAGCTTGCTAATAGAACCCAGCCTATCCAACTAGAGTTTATTCAACTCTAGTAGTAGTGATACATTATAGAATCAATTCGATATTATGATCAGAGGAATATCATAAGACACCAATCACCGCATTTCATCTTCTCTATAATTCACATTTTCTTTCCTCTGATATCTTCTTGGAATCTGCTTTAGCTTTTGATCTTCTTTTCTGGACTACAGAGACACTTTCTTCTCACCACTTTTTCTCATTTATATAATCTTCAAACTGGTGTGAAATTTAAAACGTGTCCCTTTATTTGAACCATTGTACCTTTTCATTTAAAATGGTAATTAAACTTTAATTAATATTATTTTTCCTTTTTATTATTTATTCATATTTTCATGATTTATTCTCTTTTAATCATGACTGTAAATTGGTTTATTCTTCGACCATCGTGCCTCTTTAATTAATCAATCTTAATTACTATTTGTTTAGTGGATCGAACCTCTTTAGGTAACTTTAATCTCGAGTTTCTATTTATTTTTCACAGAAACTGAATTTCTGCAGAGGTGCTTCCTTCAAACCATTTCATATAACTGTGTGTCACGGGACCACGGGTTTTACCAATTATAGCGATGTATAATAAAACACTTATAGCTTATGACTAACGACATAGAACCATAGGCTTATAATGTAAGTGATGTATTATAATCTGCCCTTTCATGTCTCTTTACCATATGACCATCATCGGTGATTGAATGCTAAGCCTAAACGAGTGCTTGAGCACTTTACCAAATCAACGGTCACGATTCGATCATCTGATGGGATGGACGTTTGACGAGATTTCGGCACTTCGACCTTCGAATCATCGTGACTCCAACATTACTAAACTTACGATCATGAAATCACCAAAATTATCGGACGACTCATATTTATTTCGCGGAGATAGATCTACGGTCTACTTTAGACCTAGAACTCATCCTTAATCTGCTGAATCTGATGGCTGTGACTTGATCACACAATGAGATGGATGGCTGTCAGGATTTCAGCGCTTTGGCCTTCGGGATTTCATGACCTCCAATTCTTCAAAACTCCCGATGCGATATTGCTTATATGATCAGACGGTTCACGTCTCTTTCACAGAGACGGAAAAACGAATTGCCTTAAACCTTAAACTAATCCTTTCTTTCCTTAATACGACGGTTGTGTCTTAATCAGGTGTTGAGATGTGTGGCTACCGGGATTTCGTCTTTTTTCCTTTGAATCTTCGTGACATCCAAAAATTCAACTCTCGGTGACTGTAAATCACCTGACGCATGTCCCTTTCGGAGTTTCAACGTTCGAGACTTTCGGACACTAGAGTTTTTTCTTAAAATGAAAAACTCTGAAGTGAGACTCCTGGGGGTGACATAAACACTTACGTCACTTGATGACATGTCACAATCCTGTTAGCTACCATGTTTCATTCATATACATGATATACACGTGCCTGTAATGCCATATCATCTTGACACTTGTCAGTGTCTTAGTCTGCCACGTGTCCTTAACCGACGTGGTCTATTGACATGGTCTGTCAATGTGTCTTAATGATGTGGTCTGTTGTGTCATTTTTCCTTGGTTGAAATCCAATGGCCCTTCAACACTTTAAAGATGTGATGGCCCATCATTCTATCGTGATTTCGTGTTTCTCTATTTGGAAGGTTATCACTTCCAATATTTGAATTTCCAGTCAGCGAAGTGTTGAACCAACGCCATGTGTCCTCTGGCTCAACAACCAAGATTCACTCTCGATCCAATGGTCTAGATTGGATCACAAATTCATGTTCTAGTATTTCAAGAGGCATGCTCTATTCTCTCAACTTGCAATCTTCGAATTCCCAAATTCATTAATCTTGTGCCACTTGCTCGCCTTCCAAGTTGACAGCTAGAATATCTTCAGTATTTCAGACTTCATGAGCTCGATATCCTTGACTCCTCAACACTCCAAGTCCTTCGATTTCAAAGTTCCGAAGGACCTCACAGCTAACCGTCGTGCAACTTCTCCCAGATCTAACGGTCTAACAGGAACATGAGTTTGATCCGACGGTTGATGGGTCTTTGAATATTCTAAGTTCACAACCCCTTTACCTCTCTTATCTTTCCACATTAACACGATCTGATGGCTAATGGAAATCGGGTTTGTTCTAATGGTTGAAAGTATTTCACATAATCAAATTCTTGATTATCTTGTCTTTCACATTCATCATGTGGAGTTAGATCAATGATTGAGAACACTCCTGAAGCGATCTTTCAGATTAGGCGATTGTCGGTATTTCGGGACTTCAAGACATGCAACATGTCAAAAACTCCCGAGGTGGATTTTGCCAATTAGATTGGATGAATGTTGTGACTTCTCACAGTTTCCTGTGCAATGGTCGACTTCTTAATATTTCCAAGGAACTCGATGATCCATCTACAATGTGGTTCTTCCTACTGAGATTTGATCCTCATTCGCTAACCTTTATGAACATCATTGGATTGTTGATCCTATCATGATCAAAAATAATCATGAATACTTCATGCTCATGAATTTCTATAAAACGGATTCTCTAACAGCTGAAGCCGTAGAGAAACTCTCATGTTTTCTCTTCCTCCTGAGCTTGCGCAATTCACCTTTGCACATCGATCAACAACTTCTATTGGCTAATATACCTGTTGACATCAATGAAAATCTTATCTGTTAATAACAACATATCATCACTTCAAATGTTGACATCAATGACAATCTTTCCAACATAGGTAATCCTTCCCAGATGAAATCCATTGCTATTTTGTTATTCTTCTTCAATTCCTTCTTGGTTGCAGTCTTTTCCCTTTTTGAACTATCATACCTTGTAACAATTGATAGCAAAATATAATAACCATGTGCCTGTAAAAATACTTTCATCCTTCCACTCCATAACTCATACTTTAAACCATTCTGACCATTAAACAATTGTACTCCATTCTCAGAATAATCCATGATCTCCTTCCAGTGGTTAAATTGTTTCTTGAAGGAATCATCTCTAATACCAATTGTTGGATTATTGAGAGGGGGAGTGAATCAGTAATAGAGAAATTTAATCATTTTTAACCATAAAATGCAAGTGTTATATCAATGTAGCATTATCATCCAATAGCTGCAGAGTAAATAAACAATGAAAAAATGAGCAATCATACACATACACAGTACACCAATGTTTTTACGTGGAAACCCAAAGTGGGAGAAAACCACATAATGATTTTTCTTATATGTCTTTGAGAATTACATTCATTGGAAGCACCAACTTCAATTTTTTTTTCCAACTGCAACTAGAAAGAGGCTCCAACCCCCTAGTTTCTCAGGCTACAACCTGAAGGAAGCTCCAACTCCCCAATTCTCTGGATACAACCAAATGGAGGCTACAACCCCCTATGTTCTCTGACTACAACCGGAAGGTGGCTACAACCACCTGTCCTTGCCTCATCCAACTGCCCTAAAATAAAAGTAGAATGATGGAACCACTGTCACATTATCACTGTGAGATATACTGCTGTAAACATGTACCAATCAACCTGTAATCAACCTATACCATAAACAAGTGCATCAACCATGCACCAACCTGCACCAAAGAACCTATAATCATCTTGTACCATAAACAAGTGCATCAACCATGCACCAGCCTATACCTCAACATGAAACATCAACGAGTGCATCAACCATGCACCAAATATGTACCAATAATGCATTAAATACACATAAACTATGACTCATCAAGATGTACCAAAATCATCAACTATACACCTCATGTATGTGCCAACTCATCAAATACTTGTCTCAACCATGTACCCAACATGTACCTCAACCATATACCAAATACACATACCAATATAACCATAAAAAATTCTCTAGCAATACATCACACTATCCATAACCAAATACCATAAACCATTACATCAAACCATGTGCCACAACCTCACTGTTATACAACCTCTATCTTTAACATACCTGTTACACATTATTTTTTTCATCCCTATGACCGTTAATGATGTAAACCTATCTGTTTCATTCAGAGGGGTCAGTGGCCTGAGTTCCTGAAGAAAGAAGGGAGAAGAACTTTTCCTCGGAAAAGAAGTTGCATTTTCCTTTGTAAAAACCCTATTAAAGATGATTTTCGCATGTTGCACTATGGCTAGGGTGCGAGAATGCCTGATTCTCATAGGTTGCACCATAGATGGGTTGCGAGAGGTTCGCAGGTTTCTCTATAGGTAGGGTGTGAGAATGCTCATACGTGGGAAAAATGAGCATCTTCTCGATGCTTATGGAAGGAGAAACTTCCATGGTGAGGTGGCATCTGAATGGTTTGGATCTTACTCGCTTTCATGATTTAGTGGGATCATCCTAACCTCCTCACCTTATCCTCTTCAGCTTATAAAAGGAGAGGAGCTCTCATGGAGAAAGTTAGTT
>SNQJ01S0085702.1:29225-39463 GCA_010110895.2 Picea sitchensis | reverse complement strand
TTCTCATTGTTGCTGATGCTGTTTCAGCATCGCAATTCACGGGCTATTTCAGCCACGTGAATTGCGCTTTGACTGTGTTGACCGCTGACTGTAACGGCTTCCTTTGTGTTTCAACATCGTCGGTTCTTGCGGTTTCCTCTGTGTTTCAGCATCTGCAACTCTGGACTGTGTAACAGCTCTGTGTTTCAACATCTGCGACCTTGAACTGTATGACAACTCTGTGATTCAGCAACTGCGACCTCGGACTGTATAGCAGCTCTGTGTTTCAACAACAATGATCTTGGACAGTTCTGTGTTTCAGCAATAGGCCTCAAGTGCTAATCTGCAGTTTTGAACACTTATGTATTTCTAATCAATGGTTAAGTACGAGAGTTATGTAAAATATTATGCAAAACAGATTAAACGTATAGTCATGAGAAGGGATGTTGTATACCTTTGGGATAATAGATAAAGTGATAGTATGAGTCTAAATATAGGTGATCAAGAGTATAATAGTGGAAAAAAGTATAGGAAAAAAGGTACATTGTGTGGTCCTAACATTATGGAGTACTCTTTTAATGATGAACCTCAAATTCCTTAGTCATAGCATTGATAGTATTGATAATGAAGTGAGTGCCTTGGTCACTCATTAAAATTCTTGGGCAACTTAATCTAGTGATCACATATTCAAATAAGAAGTGTGTTGTTGTCTCTACGCTGCAATATTTGACTGGTGTTTCTTCCGCCCATCTTGTCAGGTATTCTGTCACAGTGATAATGTATATTTCTCCTTTCCTCTTTGTTGGTGGGTTAATTATTCCTACAAAATCTATTTCCCATTTTTTGAATACCTGCAACATTACCTGTGGTCGCAGGGTCATCTCGTCCCTTCTATTTGGTTTACCTACCCTCTGACATACATTGCATCACTAGCAATACTCTTTCGAGTCTCTGTGAATGGTCATCCACCATATTCCTACACGCAATACCTTCTATGTGGTAGCTTTTCCTACATAATTTCCTCCTACTATTCCCTCATGGGCTTCTACTAAAATCCTTTATCTTTCATGTTCTAGCACATATCTTCGAAAGATGTTGCCTGTGCCCATTTTGTATAAGTGTCATGAAATCAACTGATAGTCTGCAGCCCGAACTACTAAGGTTTTTTTCCTTGCGATGTTGTATTCCTGTCGCGTAGTACTTGTACTCAAGTACTGGATGATGTCTGCAGAGTATTCATCGGTGATCTGAACTGAAAATAATTGTGTATCTGGAAATTTTTCCTCTAAACTTGTAGGTTCCTCTCCATTCATGACCCTTGATAGGTAGTCAGGTCCTGTGTTCAACTTCCCTGGCTTGACTATTACTTTAAAATCAAATTCTTGAAACAATAGTATCCAACGACACATTCTCCCCCCCAACACTGGCTTGTTGACTAGGTATCTAAGGGCTGAATGATCTGTGAACATTTTAAAATGTTTTCCTAGTAAGTAGTGTATGAAATTCTAAAGTGGGTAGACCATAGCTAGGTCTTCCCTCTTTGTAGTGTTATAGTTCTGCTATGATTCTGAAAATGTTCTGCTAGCAAATTCTATAGGATGATCCAAATATCCTTCTCATGACTACACCAAAATAGCTCCAAGTGCTATGGTTGATGCATCTACATGTACGTGGAATGTCTTTTCCCAGTCTGGAAATACTAGTATTGACGATGTTGCCATATTTTCCTTCAACGTATCCAGAGCGTGTTGACAATCCTCATTCCACTGGAACTTTGTGTCTTTCCTTAACAGTTTCTCCATTGGCACGGTGATCCACGCATACCCTTTTATAAATTGTCTCTAGTATTTTGTGTGTCCCAATGTCACTCTTAGTTGATGAACTAGTTTTGGTGGTGGAAGGTTAACAATTACTGCAATCTTTCCAGGATCTACTAGTAAACCTTGCTTGCATACTTTATGGCCCAATAGTATCCCAAACGGTGTTCGAAGATGCACTTTTTGATGTTTAACGATATCTGGCATTGCCTACATCTTTCTAACATCATCCACAAGACCTCTACATGGTATTTCAACAGACTATAGATTGTCCAATCGTCGAAGTAAACCTCTAGAAATTGGTGGATAAATTCCTTAAATGAAGTTATGACTACTCTAGAAAATATTGCTGGTGCATTCTTCAGTCCAAACAACATGACCATGTACTAGTAGGATGCCCATTATGTAGCAACTATGGTATTATATCTATCTTCTTGTGCTATCTTGATCTGGTGGTAGCCTAAGAATCCATCAGTGAATGAGTAAACTTCATGTCCCCCTATGTTCTCCAACACTTCATCCGTGAAGGGTGTAGGGAATGGATCATGTAGGAATGCATCGTTCAACTTCCTCAAGTCGACACATCTTCTTATCCCGCTTTGTTTTTTCTCCTGAACTACCATCGGGCTTATCCATTCTGATTCTTCAACATGTTCGATGATTCTGGCTTCGAGCATTCTATCGATCTCAACTTTGAATTTTTTCTTATATAGAGGATTCATTCTATATGGTCATTGTTTGATCGGTCTTGCCTCATCTCTGAGTGGTATCTTCATTTCTCCTAGCTCTCCTGCTATGCCCTTCATTTCTGTAAACATTGTGGGAAATAGGTAGCTCTACTCGTGCAGTAACTCTATTATACTTTCCACTATATGCTCATCCCAGTAGTATCCAATACTATCCATTTTGGGATTCTCAACTATCCCAATGTTGACTTTCTTCACCTTGATCGACGTAGTAATTACTTCTGATTCTAGAGGTGGTCCTTCCACTTCTCTCTTACCTTCAACCTCTTCAATCTAAATATTGTGCATTTCATCTTCCTCTGGTAATTCTTCCTGCACATGGTATAATGACAACAGTTCTTTTACTATCTGATCTAGGTGGATATCAGTGGCCATCCACCTTTTCCAACTGGCTTAAAACAATTTTCTGGCAATTTTGGTAATTTACTATTTTTAGCAGTTTTTAACTTTCGGGGCCATTTTGAGGGCCTAAATGAAGGTTTTTTGGGATCTGTATTCTCTATGATAGTCGAAGCCTCTTATTAATCCCCTTAAATAAATCTCATAGACAATACCTTTCCAACGATATATTGTGCGCCCCAAACTAAGATCGTATGCCAAAGTTACGCCCCCGGGAAGTTTATACACCGAACTACCCAAAACAGGGTCCAAAAACTTGTTGGATTTTCATCGTCCGGGGTTAGGGTTTTGGATTTTATTTATGATAAAAAATTCCTTTGGATCCTCATTGTAAAATAATCTTCTTACAAATGTGAGTAGCAGACACATCTCTTCTCAGAGATAATCTATCACCATTATAGCGAGTCTTTCACTTTGTATTTTTACAGTCTTTGTACATTTTCGATCATTAATATAAAATTGTGTATCACTGTATCTCTATCTTTATGGTTGCATATATGATACATTTCTTTTATATTATTCGATATCCGAGATATCTCTGTACATTTATTTATTATATATTCGAGATATCCGAGCACCTTTTTCATTCATAGATGTGGGTGAAGGGGACCCCGCTGCATTTTATTGTTGATAGAGGAAACCGGAAGAACCTCATCTCAACAGAGGTCATCAAATAGTTGGGATTGTCGACAACATCACACCTGCAACCATACAACATCAAGTGGCTTCGCCAGGGACAAGATATTTGTTTCAGCCAATAATGTTGATTGTCATAAGACATCTAGCCCTTCAAGGATGAGGTATTATGTGATGTTTCCCCAGTGGATGTCTGTGATGTTCTCTTGGGCCAACCATATATGTGGAAGCACCATGTTGTTTATTAGTCTTGACCCCATAGTGTCATTATTTATTTTGGGGATCATTTCTACAGAATACCGGAGGTATTTCTGACTATTGTTCCACCTAAACAGTGCCACAAGGTAGTATCTCATACTACAAAATTCATCTTCTTCACAATCTGTTCAAAAGGTGAACAAAAGGACACTGTAACCACTACAACCTCGGCCCAAGCACCTTCTATCCAACAAAAGAAGGTCAAAAATATTGCAACAAAGTGTAAAGATTCCTTCTTCACACAGGAATCTCATGTAGCCAGACTAGTTAAATTTTCCAACCCTTCCAGCCACAGGTTCGTGACAACCTTCAACAAGCTAAGCAGTGCAACTTCTCCAACAAGGCAAGCAACTCATCAAGATGCAGATTCAACAAACGCTTTTCCCTCTCCCCCGGGCACCTAACACAATGGATACCATTGCTTCCTAAGGAGGGATGATTGATCCAAGTGGATATCGGTGGCCACCCACCTTTTCCAACTGGCTCAAAACAGTTTTCTGACAATTTTGGTAATTTACTATTTTTAGTCGTTTTTAACTTTCGGTGCCATTTTGAGGGCCTAAATGAATGTTTTTTGGGGTCGAGATTCTTAATGATATCCAAAGGCTTTGATTGATCCCCCTAAATGAATCTCCTATACTATACCTTTCCAACGAGTTATCATGCACCCCAAACAGAGATCGTATGCCAAAGTTACTCCCCCGGGAAGTTGATACACCAAACTACCCAAAACAAGGTCCACAAAACTGTTGGATTTTCATCTTTCGGGGTTAGGGTTTTGGATTTTATTTATGATAAAAAATGCCTTTGGAGCCTCATTGTAAAATCATCTTCTTGTGTATGTGAGTATTGGACACATCTTTTCTTAGAGATACGCTGTCACCATTCTAACATGTCTTTCACTCTGTATTTTTACAGTCTTTGTACATTTTTGCTCATTAATAGAAAAATGTGTATTATTGTATGTCTATTTTTATGGTTGCATCTATGATACATTTCTGTTATATTATTGGATATCTGAGATATCTCTGTACATTTCTTTATTATATCTCCTCTCTCATTTCTTGCTAAAAATAATCTGGATCACTGTCTGTCTGTTCTGATGTTGTTCCTTTGTTATGAGTTCAACTTCTGATTCCTTAATGAATATCACTCCTCTTATTTGTTTAAGTGTTGCATATATGTTGGGGTTCTCATGATCGAATGAGTAAGTGACTGTAAATTTATGTTGTAGTATTGTCCAGCTCACAGTTCCTCTACGCAGTTCTTGGTCTGTATACCATTTTGTTGGTATGCCCTCTAAGGTATGTACAAAATGATGAGGCCACTCCTCTGGAGGTGTCATTTTCCACAGTGATCTGCACCTCTCCAAGTGTTCCACTGGTGCCCCTTGTCCATCGTACTTCTATTTCTAGTTGTTTCTACGTTCTGCGCTAAGCCTTATGCATAGTAACTGCTTGCATTGGTACCAATCCTTGATTGTTTCCTTGTGTGTGCCTCCCCATATTGCAAGTGTGGCCTTGAGTGCTATATCGAGTGCTAAGAGTCTCTGATTTTCTAATACTTCATCCTCATACTGTGTCAAGAAGGCTTCTAGATCATTTACCCCATGGAAACTAGGTGGTTTTTTTAGCACTAGAAGTCACCCTCCCATTGCAGAGAGGGTAAGCCCAGTACCCATCAGATTTTATATGGTGGATGTTGGTTTTATATGGATTGAGGTCAATGGAAAAAACTCAGAATCTAAATGATTTTTCAACATAGAACTGGACAAGAAATGCACAGGGAAGTGAGGGCCACATTAACTTCAGTCAGGAAATTGAGTTAAAGTGAGAGCAGAGGGAAGACATAGTGAGAGAGGTGAATGATACTTCTATGGGCATCAAGCCTTCCAGCAGCTCAGGGAGGAAAAGCTAGAAATCAAGAGAAATTTGGAGCCCAAGGTTCATACATTGAAATATGGTGCAAGTAACACAGTTACATCAACAGAATGATCGAACCTCCATCATCCTACAACTGCAACAACACGACTGGATCTTCCATGCCCAAGCCATCCAATGTAAGAGGGAAAAGACAACACAGGGAAATGAGTAAAACCAATCACGATGCAGCTATAATAAAACCTCCATTACAACAACATAACGATCCTCGGCTGGATCATCCATACCTGAGTGTTTCAAACAATTTTTACAGACAAAATGAAAAGAAATAAGAAGTTGAATTCTATTAACATGAAAGTCTCAAATTGATTACATAACCAAATAACATCTCTGGCATCATAAGAATTACAAAATTAGGAGCTCTGCTCAACCAAATGAATCCCCTAAAAAAATATTAAAACTATCTATTTATACTCAGAACTTCCCACCACCCTCATGAGCATGATTTGGCCTTCTTAGTAAAAGCTTTGTGTATGAGCAGCCTTCTGTCAGACTGTGCATGTATCCTCTTGTCAGATGAAAATTTAGCTCGACATGGGCCTACAGAAAAATCTGTCCACAAGGGTACCATGGGTTGACAGTTCAATCCCCATGACCGGGCCTTCCATGCCTTCCATTTATGGATTGAGACGAGGTTTCAACCACCGGATCTACTTTCATTAACCACCTTTTCTCAGGAAATCAACGAGATTAAATGGCCAGGGGGAAGCCACATGTCCTCTTAAATCAATGGCTGAGATCTCCTTCGGGTCTCTAGGCTCCGGGAAAATCAAATCTCAAACCTCATCCTCTTCCATGCGCTTTTACCCAGAGCTAAAAATCTAGAAATGCGTGGCTTCTGGATCAACAACTAAGATCCCTTCGAGTCTCCGGGATCTAGGAAGATCAAAACTCAAATCTCACTTTTTCCCCTTCGCTTTCCTCTAGAGCTCTAGATCTGGTGCCGCATGTCCATTTGAATCGGACGAATGAGACATTAAAAACCCCGCAAAGGAAAAACCCCTGAAGTGAAGGATCTTCTACCACGTGTTTCGACACTTTAGGACTTCATCCACTTCAAGACTTTGGGCGCTTTGGGACTTCGGGCACTTCTGGACTTCGGGCACTTCAGTGCTTTGAGACTTCAACCACTTCGGGACTTCGGGCACTTCGGTGCTTTGAGCCTTCAGGACTTTGGGAGGCACTGTCGCTAATATCAACAACTCCCTGTTGATTTTGAGATCAATGGTCCATGATCACTTTGGGAGTTCAAGCTTCATCTCTTTGTAATTTTTATGCACTTCTCACTTAGAAAATCTCGAAGCTCATTTCCCCTAACGCTTGGATCGGCTGCCACGTGTCCCCCTCAAGATCAACAACTCAGATTTACTTTGGATTTCAGAACTTTTTACCTTTGACAAACAATTTTAACAATATTTCGAACCCCCAATTCCCGTGAACCACCAATCTGATATTTTGAGGAATGTCCACCGCTGAAGATGATCTCACCTGTTGCTTGCATTTTGAGCCCGAAATGGACTTCTCTGAATTCTATGTTTTGACATTTCTTATGCAAGCCATGGACTTAGAAAACCTGATTCCCTTGACAACTAAATGTGATAACATTTGGATCCATAGGGGATGGCATACTCCCTGCGAGATGCCAAGAACAAGCAGTTCTAGTCACCTTATGCATTGGGCTATGGAGTCAGGCTCAAAAAATGTCCTGTTGAGGATTAAAGGTCGACAAGCACACTATCCTAAAAATGAAATAAAAATACATGGGCTCCAGGAGTAGCTTATTTATGTACATTCCTAGACTAATTGATTTTTAAAAGGTGCTAGGTGAAAGAAAACTTCCACCATATCCATTCAAGAAAATCCCTAGCTACAAACTTGTTTACTCTGTCACTGATCAAATAAAAACAATGCAACTATGACAACAAAGTGATTATGGTTTTCAGCTCTCCTCCCAGTGATGAAGTCAAGGTAAAGCTAAGCGGCTCCAAGACATGAAGGAAATGAAATTCCATGTACTCCCCTATAGGTTCATAGAGCAATTGAAAAAACCCACTGGGCTAGTGACATAAAACATTCTCTATGTTACAACTGGTCACACATGGTTGAATGTCTCTGGCAAGGATGGGTAAGAGAACGACTGATGCAGGTTGATTGATCCCAGGTGATCGTTTCTCATTTGTAGGCTCTGGGTAGGATATGAACTGCACATTTGGTTCTCCCTCTTCTTCTTCATGACTCTCCCAAGGATCAGAATCATAATCATCATAAACAGGAAACATGGGAAAGCTCTTCCCTTTTTCTTATGTAGGCAAAGAATGGTGTATTTTCGCACAATAATTTTCCTCAATGTATAAAGAAAAAGGCTCCGCGGTATTCTCTTGGAAATCCTAAAAATATGAAACATATGATTCCATGTGTATAGCCATAGGATCATGAATCATGTGACAGAATCATGACTTCTTGAGAAGACTAGGATGCTTCTCTATAAATGCCTCTTTGCTTGAAAATAAAAAAGCTCCCTCCTCCTTCGAAAACAACTCTCGATCATCAACAACTATAGTCTCTTTTCCTTGTTGTTGTTGCAGCTCTGATTCATAATCACTATCTTCTTGTTAAAAATATGAAACATGTTGATTGTCTTCTTCCTTAGGCACATGTGATTTTTCAAGATATTCTTGCATATGAACCCCCTTGCTAGACCTGATGTTCTCTTCGACCTCTTCAACATCTTCAAACAAGTGTCTTAATGATGAATATTTCCTCTCTCTCAGGAGAAGGACCCGCTCTGGATGTTAATCCATGACATAGTACACCATGAAAGCAATCCCTGTGGGTCTGATATCCATAGGCATACTATGATAAACACTGTAAAACCTCCTGTTGAAGACAACCAAGGCTTCCTCTTCCCCTCTCCTCAAGTCATTAAACTCAAACCAACATTGATCAAGGGACTTGTTCTCACCCCAACACTTTAAAAATGCATGGCATAGCTCGGTCCAGGAGCCAATAGAACCGTCTTCCAGACATCTAAACCACACAACAAAATCTCTTGATAGGGATTGTGAGAACAACCTCATGGAAACATCATCATAAAAAATCTCAAACTGATCGACAAAGCTCTCAAAGGCCTCCAAATGCCTCTCAAATGTAATATGACCCTCTCCAGAAAACTAAGGAAGATACTCAAAGGAATAAAGAGGATAAGGATGAAGGTCATGTGGCAGCTTTAAAGGTTTAAACAAATTATTTCTTATTTTAATTTGAAAAGCAGTGGGTTGATCATGAGGATTAATGAGTTGATGGAAAGGCTCAATAAGAATAATGGAGGGTAACGAGATTTGAGAAGACTATGAATTATTTTCAATCTCCTTAGGGATACAAGCGTGATCAATTTCAAGAGGAGATGAAATACAGATATCACTTTTATGAATAGCTAGAGGTGAAGACACAAGATCCGTATCTATAACACAAGAAGAGGGCATGTTTTCTTCTTCCAAGGATGGATAAATAAAGGAAGTCCTATTATCATCTGAATAGACAAAGTAGAGGATAATCCTCTTTACATGTGAAAGGAAAGAGAGAAATGAGCTGATAAACAAGAACATGACTTCATGAATAAAGCTCATAAACTGATACATGGTATTCCCCTTCGGTATGGTCATATTTCTATCAACAGGATCCTCCCTAGTTGACTCTTTGATAGTGGAGTCGCCAAGTGAAAGTTGCAATATTCAATGGTTCTGATGTCTGATGCACCTTCATAATATGAATCTAATTGTCATTCTTACCTAGGGAAATGTCTTCAATTTGTTCCCCAACAACAACACTAGAAATGTTAGCACTGGAAGTCACCCTCCGATTGTAGAGAGGGTAACCCCAGTGTTAGAAAAACAGGACCGTGGAGCAATAAAATAAAACAAATGCAGAAACAAAACACAAAAGACACACAATACAAGAGAGACATAGATTTACGTGGTTCACCCAGTGTGGGCTACGTCCACCAGAGAAATTGCCAGGTCCTTCCTTTATTATTATCCATCAAATGAAGAGATACAACCTACAACAAAACCCATTGTAACTTCCTCTTCTTTCTCTCACAATCTCCTCTCTTAGAATACAATATTCACCATCCACCATAGTCGCAATACATTTCCCTCATAAAAGAGGGTTGCCTTCTAGGGAAAAAAACCCTAACATAATCTCTACCGTTAGATCTGCGACCTTATAATGAACGGCCCAGATTTACAATGAAATTACAATATACTTTTATAAGGAAAATTTTTCTTCGGGGGCTTCGCCCCCGAATCCCTGATGGGGGCCCGCTTGCCCCAAGACCCCCCAGCCGAGGGGATAGGCCCCCCAGACCTCGTAGAGGGGGTACCCCCCCCTCTGCACTCCCCCACGTGGAAGAGTGTACATACTTATGGGGTGTTGTAACACACCCACTATCGTAATTTAAAAAT
>SNQJ01S0085702.1:5380-29175 GCA_010110895.2 Picea sitchensis | reverse complement strand
GACGCGCTCCCTATGCATTAGCTCTCTTGGTTCAGTTCCCGGTCCATAGGACCTGCTACCATATGTCCGCAGTTCTATAGCTACCCATCGGGGTTTTGGGGTTTATGATGTCGCGATGCATAGGCCTTTACAAATTCTGATCCTCCAATCCCCGATGCCACTTGGCGTTGACTCGCGGCCAATCTTGGTCTTCCGACACATGTCCCTTCTTCTGGCGCCTATGGTCCCCACTCCCTATGATGGCATGGAGTGACACCCGTCCTCCACTGGAGTGCTATGACTGTGGGACCGTCGCATTTCGGGATTTCGTGACTCCTCCTGTCGTGAGTTTCTTGTCACCGAGAATCCCGAAATGCCAAACCCTGATCTCTTCAGGATCCTTGGACATGCGTCCCTCAGGTTAGCGGTTATGATCGCGTCGGGAAATCGCGGATCGCGATTCCTGTATGCAAGAGTTTCTTGCCTTTGGAAAACCCGATGCTCCAAATGCCGACTCACCCAGATCTCCTGCCACGCGTCCTACCAAGATCAACGGTTGAGATCCTTTACTCGGGATTTCGTGACTTATCCTGTCCCGTGTCTCTTGTCCTCGGGAATTTTGATTTCCCGATGTGTCAAATGCCGATGGCGCTCGATCTCTAA
Source organism: Picea sitchensis (assembly GCA_010110895.2). NCBI lineage: Eukaryota > Viridiplantae > Streptophyta > Pinopsida > Pinales > Pinaceae > Picea > Picea sitchensis. Next base: position 28,533 of record SNQJ01S0085702.1, on the reverse strand, counting down.
CACCTGTCCCGCCGATGGATGGTCCAGATCTTGTCGCTGTTTCGAGACTTGTGTGGCCCCGATGCCTGGTACCCCGGATCTCCGAGATGGACGATCTCGTGACACGTGTCCCTCTCCAACCGGACGGCTTAGATTTTCTCTTGGGATTTCGAGACTTTCGAATTCCTGTTTCTCTTGCTCTCAAGATCTCCGATTCCCCGATTCCCGACTCTTTGGGATCTCTTGCCATGTGTCCCTTGGATCAACGGCCTATGATGGTGTCGAAAACTCGCGTATCGCGGTTTCGTATTGCAATAGATCATGTCCTTGAAATCCCCGATATGCCGAACTCCGACTCTCTGGGATCCTCTGCCACGTGTCCCTACTGTTTGGACGGCTCAGATCTTGTCGGGGTTTTCACTTGGATTTCCCCAAGCACTTGTCCATGGGAATGCCGATTTCCTGATGGCAAATATCCCGATCCCCCTCCGGATCTCCTGACACGCGTCACGCATAATGGACGGTCCAGATTCGATCGGGAAATCACGTATCGCGATTTCATTATGCAACGGTTCTACACTCCTAAAATATCCGATGAGTGAAATCCCGATGCCTCCCAGAACGCCGACACGTGTCCTGTCGAGACCAACGGCTAGGATACATTCTCGGGATTTTGAGAACCACAAGGCCCCGATTATCAGACTCAACAAAACCCGATGACCCTGTTATCCCAACGACTTCTCCGGGATGTTGACACGTGTCCTTCCGAGATCAACGGCTAGGACTCTTCCTCTGCACACTAGAGTTTAGCTCCGGTGCAACTATTCCCGATCCAACGGTTTACGGGATTTCTACTCCAGATCTAATGGCTCAAATCACTTCCTCGCACGCCTACTCCTGCGCTTAACCCCTGCGCAGCTTCTCCGGATCCAACGGCTGTGACGGGTAATGTGAACCGAGATCTAACGGTTCAGATTAGTTCTTTTGGGTCTTGGGATTTACGATCCCAATTTCTCGTGCTCGCGATGAGAGAGGGAAAGGCATGTAACGCCTGCGTTACTTTCGTCAATCAATAGTCGTGAATGACTATGGTTCTACCCGGCAGATCTCATCCGTCGAGTTATCACTCCTCACAACACTACTATCTTGGAACGTTAATAGAATCGTTCCTCCTGGGTACCGGGATTAATAAGGCCTATGTGCGTTCGAACCCATGTTCTGGGTTCTTAGCGAACCTTTCAAAGGAGGAAATCTCTGTGAAGAGATCCCTACCAGGGCATTCCCGAAAACGGTAAAGGGAGACAGCTTCGAGCGGATGATGATTAGATTTATTTATCAGCGTAAGTCGAGCATGGTTTCCTCGGTGCTAAACATATATATCCAATTCATTCATATCAAGCTCTACACGAACATTCTTATGCGAGAGTCATTTATAATTTCACAATTCTATGAGCCAATATCCACTCCTCATTATCAATTTCTGCACAAACATTCTTACGGAAATATTTACAATTCCACAAGTCTATGAACATATGTGATAGTATATAAATTTCAGATGCAACATAAGCAAAATACTTATCGGAAGTAACTACAGCAATGGGAGCAACTGCTGAGAGGTGCTCGTTTCCGCAACGTAAAAATGGCGACTCCTCTTGGATTACCACTAGCCGCAGCGCTGAGACCCGTGTCACGAGACCTCGTCTGTCTGCCGGTGCCAGGAGAAGATTTGCAATCCTCCTCTCTGCGATCACTCACTCTGCGTAAAATTGCCGGAGTTCCCCTCGCGCCTGCCCCCTCCTCAATCGTTTTTGCCATATGCCTTATCCTCTTGAGAGGTTGCGCGTAGAGCGATTACTGTAATAACTGGTCAGTCATGATGGCTCGGATAGGCGGTTACCTCCCCATCCCTCATGAGCCATCACCACCTACCAACCACCAAGGTATTTAATTCGGGGCTAGCGAGCTTCTTTTGGTTCTCCGGGCCTGTGGATTCCAAATACGGTATTTTAATTCTGGTGGAAGTTAACGCCCATACCAGGTGCCCTCCACCACCATCGTGGTCTCTTTTCATGCATCCTCTGCGGCATTTCTTGCAATAAATTCAAACTATCATTTACGTTCATTGACCTCTTCCAGCAGGTCCATTTACAACATTCATGTATGAGTTTGCCATGGTCTTGACCAGTGGAGTTATATTTACAATCTGGGAAGAATTATTTACAATTCCCTCTCCCTTAAAAGAACATCGTCCTCTATGTTCTTAGCTTTACTAACATGAATTACATGTACAGAAGTAAACAAATCGGATATGCCTGTCTCATGGCATCATCCATTTCACATGTAGCCTCATCACGGGCCAAAGTGTTTCCCTTGCACCTTGACCTGTGCAATGGTTACGTTAGGAGTTGGTTTTCCTTAAATCCAATATGCGTGGGGTTAGAGAATTATCCTCGGTTCCACGGATCGTGAACCAGTCAATTATATGATTAGCATCATGTACATATTTCTTCAATAAGGAAACATGGGAAACATTGTGTGCTTTTACTGTGGGAGAAAATGCTAGCCGATAGACTCTGAGTCCCACACTGTCTAGAACCTCAAAAGGTCCACAATACCGGAGCTTGTGCCAAATTGGCACCTCCCCCATTTTAGAGAACTCTTTCTGGGCTTAATTCTGAGATATACATGATCTCTTGTTGGAACTCTCTTGAGTTCTCTTTTGATCGGCATAGCTTTTAAATGCGATTCACGGTGGCCTTCCAGTTTTGTTTTATTTGAGTCACTTGTTGTTCCATTTCTTTCAACATGTCGGTCCAAAGAAATCCTATTACAGGATTACTTCAGCTGATTGGAGTATTACATTGTCTACTTTAGAGGACCTCGAATGGGCTCATCTTTAAGAGTTCTTGGTAGCCGTTGTTGCAGGAAAATTCTACCAATGGCAATTAGTCTTCCCATTTCTAGGTGGTGCATCCTGCATCCTTAACATATCTTCAATATCTGGTTACTGCTACTGTTTGTCCATGGTTGAGGGTGATAGGTGGTACTAAACAACAATTTGGTCTCTAATCCCACCATCAATGATTTCCAGAATTTGGAAGTGATTTTGTGTCTACGTCGGATATTATCTCTTTAGGCATGTATGCATTAGCATTCGGAACACCTCTTTCATAAATGCCTGTGCGATATCTATCGCCTTACAGGTCGATTTGATGAGAATGAAATGACAGACTTGTAGTTTTTCCTACCACCACCATAATGGCATCATTTTGTCTGGTTGAGTTGGTAATCCGGTGATAAAATCCATGGAGATGGTTTTCCCCATTTCCATTCTGGGATAGGTAAAGTGTGCAGTAATCTGGTTGAATTAATAGATGTTCTTCTTTAACCTGTTGGCATTCTATGAATTGGGTAAATTGTTGGCTATGTCCTTCTTCAATCCCGGCCAGAAAAATTGTTTCAGGTAGCAGTAATCATTTTCTGGTATCCTGGGTGACCAGTGTAGGGTCTTCTATGTAGTCATCCATGATGAACCTCTTAAATTCGTCACAAATTGGAATATACAATCTATCTTTGTAAGTGAGTAGGCCTCCTTCGGTTGTCTGATATCCTTCATATTTTTCTCCAGCGAGTTTCTTGTTGTAGGTACAGAGTTACATTTCGGATGAAGGAATCTGTTTCTTGTGCCTCTTTATTTCATTAGCTTGATATCATCTCGGTACTCACATGACGAGGTGAATTATTCTCATGCTTCTGCTAAGGCATCGGCCACCTATTCTCCTTACCTTTGATGTTTTTGATTTCAAAATCCAAATTCGCTAAGGGCCATCCATCTAGCTTGTCTAGTATTGAGCTTAGGTTGATCAAACAAATACCAAGCGTAATCCTGATGATCGTCATAAGTACAAATTTCCTTCGAGGTAATGCCTCCACATTTTAAGGCATGCACTATGACGGCTAGTTCTAGATCATGGAGTCACATAGTTGACCTCATGCTCATTCAATTTTTGGGATTCATAGCAGATCACCTTTCCTTCCCATATAAGGACTCTGAGCCCATGCACAGGCATCCCGTGCACACAAGGAAGTCATCTTACGGGTCAGCAATTTTCAACACGGGTGCATGGGTTGATAAATGTTTCAAGGTTTGAAATCTTTCCTCACATTGTTGTGTCCACAGAAATTTCTTTCCCTTCTTCTGGAGGGGCAGTGATTGGACAACCAATCTTGGAGGGAGTCTTTTATAAATCTCTATATAGTATCCCACCAATCCATGAAGGACCTAATGTGAGACATCCTTTGGGAGTGAGCCATTCCATGTCCTGCCTGCCTGGTGCATGGGGTCTACTGCTACCCCTTTCTTGGACAAGACATGTCCCAAGTAGTGTATTTGTTTTGAAAGAAGTCACATTTGCTGAATTTAGCATAGAGCTGATGCTCTCTTGGCACTTGCAACACAAAGTTAAGAGTAATCATGTTCTTCTCTATTCTTAGAGTAGATTAAGATATCATCAATAAAACTAATACAAATTTATCTATAAATTTACTGGTACATTGTTCATTAAGCACATGAAAGTAACAGGGACATTGGTTAACCCAAATGGTACTACCACAAACTCATAGTGACCATGCATGTCCGGAAGCGGTCTTATGGATGTCTTCACCCTTGATTCGGACTTGATGGAATCTGACCTCAAATCAATCTTTGAAAGTAGACGCACCTCCCAACTGATCAAATAGATCATCGATCCTGGAAAGGGTTATTTGTTCTTTATGGTTACCTTATTAAGTTGTATGTAATCTATACATAGTCTAGGGTGCCATCTTTCTTTCACAAGCAGGACCGGTGCTCGGAGGACACGGTAGGTCGAATATAACCCTTATCCATCATTTCTTTCAATTGCAATTTGATTCAATAATTCAGGCATATCATCCGATAGGGTGTTCTGAAAGACACCGTGCTTTGCTCACGGTCAAAGTTCTATTGAGAAGTCAATGTCTCTTCTGGGACGTAGACCCGGTATTTCCTCTGGAAACACATCAAGTCAATCTTTCAAGATAGGGTGATCTTCAGGCTTGGCTCTGCCTCCAGATTGTTCCCAACACCATTACTACCACATATAAGGGACATCCCTTTGGGCAATATTTCCTCATTTTGTAATGCTGATATTTGTCTCACAGTTCGGTTTTTGGATCCCATGAAGGGTTATCCTTTTTCCTCCCTTCACTTACACACATTCTAGGTTTTATAGTAACAGTCCAGTTTGGCTTTATGGCGGCCAGCCAATCCATACCAACCAACAGATCATATGATCAGTGTACATTAGGGTTGCTTGGGTGGGGAATTTACTAACGATGGCGGGGTTGGTATGGCCTCTACCCTGCTTTCTTTTGGTGTTGATGGCTAACTGTACCAACCATGGTTTAGTTGCTTCTGTGGCTGTAGCTTACGCTTATTAACGGTTCTAGGGATATATAGCTCAAATTTGAACCAGGGTCAAATCAAAACAAATACTAGATAGTTGAAGATCATACCTTCCCTAGTTCCACCACTGAAGCTTGGTGGTCAGCCTGGTTATTGTCCAGGCTGCATAAATCTGTGCTTTACTCCTGGCCACATCGTTGACTGTGGTAGCTTCCTCCATGTTATAAACTTTTCCGACTGTTTGGCTGTCGGAGTGGGCAGTCTCTCCGATGATCTCCCTGTCCAACATTCCATGGTTTTCTCCTTGAGTTATCAGTCTTTATTGGTATAAGGCCAGAGGTTTTATCTCCATCCGCAGAGGAAAAGTTCTGTTGAAGTACACTCCGGGTCGGGAAGTTCATTCAGTGGTTCTTCTTGTAGTTTTTAAATCGAGAGGATTTGCTCCCTTTCTTCTGAAATTTTGACCATTCTTTTGTTTCCAGTCTCACGGGACTCTGCCCGATGTCCATATTGCTCATGACAATATGTTTCCTTTCATATAGTAGCTTCTAAGGTCTTTGGTTCGTCAAACTCAATTCGGTTCTGGTATTCGTAGGAATCCACTGATGAAGTGTTTTGCCTTCGCCTTCTCTACTTTGTTGTAGGGTATGCCTCCGATAAGTTAAATTTGTTGACATATTCCTCCATAGTAAGTTGTCCTAGTTTGAGATCATAAAACTCTTTAGCCTTCTCGTCGAAACACCTTTCCTGATAAATACTTCTTCCAGAATTACTTCTCGAACCCGTTTCCAAGACAGGTCCTCCTCGCGGACCCTTTCATATTCTTAAGGTCTTCCCACCAAATGGAAGCCTTTCCATTCAGATTGAAGTGGCCACCCGGGCCTTCAAGTTCTATGAAGTCGTGAACTCTGAAATATTTCTTCAGCCCAAGTAGCCCACACCTGAAGCTTCCTCTCCCTTGTTATCTCACCATCGAAGGAGGAGGTTTTGCCTTCCTAAACTCCTCAAATTTGTGACAGCAGTCTTTTTGCTTCTTCTGTTTTCTGCGAGAATAGGAGCTGGTTCTGCTGCTAGAAGAGCCTTCTGGATCACTGAATTCGCTACCGGTGGGAATCGTCTGGCACTGGTCCTTTACCTGCGGGGTGGACCTTTCTGGATGTCTTCTCGGTGTGGCCAGCCCGACCACGACCACGATTTGTGTATCCTCAGTTTCATGCTGCATTTGTCGTTGTAGGTCCAGATAGGCTCTGCAGTAGAACTGCATTAATTTCAGTTTGTTTTTCTTGTTCTTTCATCATCCTTTCATTATCGGCCTTGACTTTGAAATTCGACCATGAGACTCCTCTCGGTCTCAGCTAAATCTGTAGGGGTTCCTACTGCTCTTCTTTTAGTGGAGATCTGCGTCTGTTTTGAGAGCCTTCTCCCACCTCTTAGTGAGTCACCATACTCTGCTGTAGACTCCCGCGATTGATCATCGCTTGAATCAGATGACAAACGTTGGATATTAGTCAAGAATTAAATGTATATTCCATAATTTGTGCATAATTCCACAATTCTTTAACATGCATACACAGTCGTGTGTTCATATTCCAAGTTTTAATCCTGGATAAAGATAGTTAAGTCAGGGTTACTCCTCATAGGAGTGTTTCGTACGAGCTTTATGCGTATTTGGTCGTGGTGCATGAACGATCGGGCGAATCGTTGTAACCAACGCTCGATGCCGCTGTAACACACCCACTATCGTAAATTTAAAAATTTTGGGTTAATCTCCCTGATAAAATCTCCAGAAACCTGCATTAGTGATATGATCGCGGTTCAATGCTCGGGGATTCAGGGTTTCCTGGTGACAAATTCGTCACTCAAGACTCGTGTTTCCCCGAATTCCGACGCGCTCTCCTACGCATTAGCTCTCTTGGTTCATTTCCCTGTCCATAGGACCTACGACCATATGTCTGCAGCTCTATAAGCTACCCATCCAGGTTTTGAGGTTATGATGTCGCGATGCGAGGGCCATAGAATTTCGATCCTCGATCCCAGTGCCACTTGGCGTTGACTCGCTTATTAGCTTGGTCTTCCACGACACCTGTCCCTTGTTTGGCCTATGGTCCCCACTCCTATGATGGCATGGAGTGACACCCGTCCTCCCACTAGAGTGCTATGACTGTGGGACCGTCGCGTTGAATTGTAACTCTCTTGTTATTGAGTTTCTTGTCATCGAGAGACCCGAATTCAGACCCGATCTCTTCAGGATCCTTGGACACTCATCCCTCGGGTTAGCGGTTATGATCGCGTCAAATCGCGGATAGCGATTCCTGTATGCAAGAGTTTTCTTGCCTTTGGAAAACCGATGCTCCAAATGCCGACTGTGGATCTCACGCCACCGCGTCTACCAGATCAGCGGTTGAATGCTCACCGGTTGTGACTTATCTATCCGTTTCTCTTGTCCTCGGAAATTCCGTTTTCCCGATGTGTCAAATGCCGATGACGCTCGATCTCTAACACCTGTCCAGCCGATGGACGGTCAGATCATATCGCTGTTTCGAGACTTGTGTGGCTGATGCAATTTTGGATCTCGGATGGATGATCTGCGTGACGTAATCCTCTCAACCGGACGGCAGATTTTCTCACCGAGTTTAGGACTTTCGAAGTCCTGTGTTTCTCTTTGCTCTCAGGATCTCGATTCACGATTCCTGACCGGGATCTCTTGCCACGTGTCCCTTGGATCAGCGGCCTATGATGGTCGCCGGAAGAAGTCATATCAGCGTTTAAGTATTGCAGGGGATGTCATGAAATCCCCGATATGTCGGACTCCGACTCTCTGAGATCTGCCACGTGTCCCTGCTGTTGGATGGCTCAGATCTTGTCGGGGTTTTCACTTGGATTTCCCGAGCACTTGTCCATGGGAATGCCGATTTCACGATGGAAAATATCCCGATCCCCCTCCGGATCTCCTAACACGCGTCACGCATAATGGGCGGTCCAGGTCGTCGGAAATCAGCGTATAGCTGATTGTTATTACAGTTCTACACTCTAAAATATCGATGAGTGAAATCCGATGCCTCCCAGAGCGTCGACCCGCGTGCCGAGATTAACAGCTAGGATACATTCTCGAGGATTTTGATAACCATAAGGCCCTGATTATCAGACTCAACAAAAACCCCGATAACCTTGTTATCGGCTGACTTCTTCGGGATGTTGGCGATGTCCTTCCGAGATCAGCGGCTAGGACTCTTCCTCTGCGCACTAGAGTTTGGCTCGATTGCAGCTCTTCCCGATCCAATGGTTTACAGGATTTCTACTCCAAAATCAATGAAACCAAATCGCTTCCTCGGCCTACGCCTACGGCTTAACCCTCGCGCATTCTCCGGATCAACGAGTGACGGGTAATGTGAACGAGATCCTAACGGTCCGAATTAGTTCTTTTGGGTCTTGGATTTCACGATCCCAATTCTCGTGCTCACGATAGAAGGGCAAGGCGTAGCGTGTTACTTTCATCAATCTAATGGTAGTGAATATTTATGGTTCACCGATGAGATCTCATCCGTCGAATTATCACTCCTCTGGCTTACTATATCTTGGAACATTAATAGAATGGTTCCTCCTCGTGCAAGGTTAATAATGCCTGTGCGTTCGAATCCTTATGCGGTTCTTGGTGAACCTTTCCAGGGAGGAAATCTCTGTGGAGAAATCCCTACCGGGGCATTCCCAGAAGCGGTAAAGGGAGACAGCTTCCCGAGACGGCTGGACATGGTTAGATTCATTTATCAGCGTAAATCGGCACAGTTTCCCTGGTGCTAAACATATATATCAATTCATTCGCCTCAATCTCTCCATTAGTTATTCTTATGTGGGAGTCATTTATAATTTCACATTCTATGAGCCAATATCTGCTCCTCATTATCAATTTCTGCAAAGACATTCTTACACAGAAAATATTTACAATTCCACAGAGTCTATGAACATATGTAATGATATATAAATTTCAAGATGCAACATAAGAAAAATACTTATCGGAGGTAACTACAGCAATGGGAGCAACTCTTGAGAGGGGTGCTCATTTCCACTTAACCAGAAGTAGACATGACTCCTAGATTTACCACTAGCCAGCCTCGAGCTGAGACCATGATGTCCTTAGACCTGCGTCTCTTTGTCTGCTAGTGTCCAGGAGCAAAGATTGCAATTTTTTCTCTCTGCGATCACTCACTCTTTGTAAAATTGCCAGAGTTCCCCCCACGTCTGCCCCCGCTTTCCCTCAATCGTTTCAGCCATACCCCTTATCCTCTCACGAGGGTTATGTGTGTACCAAATTACTGCGTTGATCAGTCATGATGGCTCTATGGATGAGCGGTTCCTCCCCATCCCGCATCAAGCCATCCACCTACCAGCCTGCAAGGCATTTTTTACAGGGCTAGCGAGCCGCTTTTGGTTCTCGGACGGTGGGTCAAATCTGGTATTTTAATTCTTGGTGGAAGTTAACACCCCTTTTTCAAGGTGCCCTCCACCACCATCGTGGTCTCTTTCCACACATCCCCTCTCGGCGTGCAATAAATTCAAACTATCATTGACATTCATTGACCTCTTCCTACGGAGTCCATTTGCAGCACACATTCATATGAGTTTTGCCATAGTCCTTGGCCAGTTCAGTTATATTTACAATCTAGGGGAAGCGAGTTACTTCTGGTGTGTAAAGGCTTCATGGGGTATAAACGCGGTGAAAGTAAAGACCTATAAATCAGGAAGATAATCAAGCTCCCACTTGGGGACTAATCTCAAAAAATCCACCGTTGTTGTATATGTTGGACTCACGAACCTTCTTGGACCTGGAAAATTTCTCATCTTCATCTTCATTCTTGAAGAACCACTGGCTGAGCAGAACTCAGTTTCTCCTGAGCCACTCCTTTGTTAACATGTAAAGATTTTTGGCTAGATATTATTATCTTTTCCATCTTCAATTGTCCATCTTCAAAGGCGGATCATAGGGTGGTACCTCAACTATATATTCTTAGTCTTTGAATGGAAGGTTAAAGTTCTTTGCAAGGTGAATGGCACTCTGTTGTCACAGTACAACCTGTTGTTCTCCTGTTTCTTTCCCAATTCCTCCATAAACCTTTGTAACCGTCATCTCTTTACTAGCCTCTATAGTAGCAACACACTCTGCTTCTTTGTTGAAAGTGAAACAACCTTTTTGCAGTTTCAAAATCCAAATCATTGTTGTTCCACCTATAGTAAAAACATACTGTGGTGCTCCTCCGCTGTCTTTATCTGCCATGTCTGAATCAACATATCCCGCAACAGAAAAGTGTTTGAACCTCCCAAAACATAATGCATGTGTAGTAGTACCCTCAAATGCCGAGAATTCACTTTACTACATCCCAATGTTCTTTACCTGGATTGTTCATATACCTTCTCACAACTCCACTACATGCAATATCTGGTCTTGTGCAAACCATTGCGCACATCAAGCTTCCAAGCTGGCGATGAATATGGGACCCTGGACATGTATTCCTATCTCCTCCTGTGTCTTGGACACATTTCATAGTTAATTTGAAATGGCTGGCCGGGTGTGCCAACTGGTTTCATTCTGCATTCTAAACCTCTCCAATACCTTCTTTGTGTACTCTGGCAGAGGACAATGTGGATTTTGTGATTTTCTGTCTCTTGTTATTCTCATACCAAGGATTTTCTTTGCAGCACCCAAATCCTTCATCGCAAAATGAATTGGATAATTTCTTCTTGAGCACATTTATATCCTGCATATTAGACCAGCAAGCATCATCATACATACAATAGCAAGATAATATAGCTTCAATTTTTCTTGCCTCTTAAATAAACACAGTGATCAAGATGACATCTATTATAACCCTGTTACGTCTTAAACCTGTCAAACTTCAAATACCACTTCCTTGGATCTTTGCTTTAGACCATACAGCTCTTCTTCAACCTACATACAAAATTCTCCTTCCATTTTGACCTCGTAGCCCTGTGGCTGCTGCATATGAAATCTCCTCCAAATCCCCATGGAGAAAAGTTGTTTTACATCTAACTATTCAAGATGCAATCTTCTACTACAAGACTTAAAATAGTCCTAATTGAAGTCATTTTAACAAAGGGAAAATATTTCATCAAATCTATACCTTTCTTTTGTACAAACCCTTTACAACAAGTCTAGCCTTGTACCCTCTTCTCCTCATATTCTTCCTTCAACTTGTAAACCCATTTTATTTTGCAATGCTCTTTTTCCTCTAAGACAACTGAGACAAGTCCCAAGTCTGGTTATTTTTCAAGGAATCATTTCCTCTTTCATGCCTTGCTCCCACTTCTTTTGGTGTCTACCGCATTTGCCTCTTCATAACATTCTGGTTCACTAGAATTAGTCAACAATAAATAATATAATGAAGGAGTATCGTTCGAGGGGTATACTTAACCTGGTAGATATTCTAACAACACTTGCAGGTGTTTGGTACTTGCTCCTGTTGTTGTGTTTGATTTTCAAGTTCCTTTCGTTTCTTTTCAGTGATCTCATCAAGCATTGTGTATTCTTGTTTTCTGTTTCCTGTTTATTTCCTTGCAACTGATCTTTCCGTTATGACCTTTTCATTGAATATGACATCTCTACTCCCTAATGATTTTGTTATTTTCATAATCCCATAAGCGATAACCAAAATCATTAACACCATCAATAAAGGTACATTTCTTGGATTTTTGCTCAAACTTGTTCTATTTTCTTTATCAATATGGACAAATGCTTCACAATAAAAAGTTTTCAAAATAATAGTTTACCTTTTTCCTGTCCATTCCTCCTCTGGAGATTATACCATCCAAAAGCTTGAAGGTCCTCTGTTTATTAAGCAACAGTATCTACAACATCTACCCAGAACTGTAAGTGCAAACCAACATGCAATCTCATTACTCCTTGCGCTCATGATTGTCTGTTCATCCTTTCTAACACACCATTTTCTTGTGGTGTTGCATTAGGTGTCTTCTCTCTACGAATCCCATGGTATGAACTGTAATCATCAAACTCCTTTCCTACAATATTCACCTCCATTGTCTGATCTGAGACATGACTTTCCTGTCTCATTCTCAGCTAAATCTTTCCATTTCTTAAAAAGTATCAAAAAATCAGATTTTGTCGAATGCAATAAACCCAAGTTTTCTAGTTGTCATCATCAATAAAGTAACATAATAATGAGCCACCAAGATGTGCAGGCGGTCCCCATACATTCTTATGCACAAGCTCTAACCTTTCACTCTTCTTTTGTTTTCCGACTCTAGAAATCTAACTCTCTTTTGTTTTCCATAAACACAATGCTCCTGAAGTCCAAATAAATTTGTTTAATATACATAAACAAATTTATTTTTAATGAAGGATCTATGCCCTTCTCCTCATGTCCCAGCTATGATGTATGATGATTATCCTCCTGTAGAAGCTAAAGATGTAGAAGTCGTGTGCGGTACATAGATACAATGTACCTCTCTCCTTTAAGCTATCACCAATGATCTTTGATGACCTTCCACGTCTTATCCTATAAATATGGATATACAACCTTCCTTGTAGCTGCCCTGTTGAAATCAGATTTTTACTTAAATATGGAACATGTTTGCCTCTTTCAACAACCATTGGTTTCATTTCGTGCTTTATTTTACCTTTCCCATTCCAACATTTTTTGCATGGTTTATTATCACCCCGATAGACCTGTCCAAAATCACCTTGAACATAATCTAGAAAATGTTTCCTGGGGTGTGGAATGAAATGAAGCTCATGAATCTACTACCCAAGACTCGAGAATATTATCTATAAAAAGAATCCAAAGTATCTTGTAACACATCAACTGTTTCATTTGCTTCCTGATTTCTCTCCTGCTGTCCATCTCTTTGTTTCTTTGGAGCTCTGCAGTCTTTCTTCAAATGTCCTTTCTTCCACAATTCCAGCACTCTATCTTTCAAGTCTGGATTTGGATCTACCCTCCTAGAATTTCCACGGTTTTACTAAGCCTTTCCTCTATCCTTTTGTCTTCCCCTGTTCTCCATGTTCAGCATTTCCTGATGTCTCACCTGTGCTTTTCCATCGCATTTCCTCATAAGGATAACACCAACAACATCATCAAATTTTTAGAAGTATTTGAACTAAGAATGTGAGTTACTTCTGACCATGACAAATCCATTTCAGCTTTTAAACGTAGGCACAAGATAGAAAGAGCCCTAACCTCATCATCAAGCCCACACACAGAGACTTAGTTGATTAGTAACTGTATTAAATTAATTTAAATGATCTGCAACAGACCCACCTTCTGACATCTTCATATTCAAATAATCTCTTCATTAGAAATACCTTATTTGGCGTGAGGGTTTTCATACAATTTGGCCAACTTGCGTCCATCAAACCCTTCGTTGTATTTTCGACCCACCTTCTGACATCTTCATATTAAATAATCTCTTCATTAGAAATACCTTATTTGACGTCGAGGGTTTTTCATACAATTTGGCCAACGCGTCCATCAAACCCTTCGTTGTATTTTCTTTCGAGATATTGAAAGCCATCAACGCTGCTAGGCTCAACCGCATCGTTCCTAGAGCCTTTCTGTCAAGAATCTCCCATTCTTCATCCTTCATGGTCGCCGAATTCTTTGCTACTCCGCTCAATGGTAGGAATAGATCCTTTTGATATAAATAGTCTTCCATCTGCATCTTCCATAACTGGTAGTTTTGGCCATTAAATTTCTCAACCCTAAACTTTCCATCTTCTGACATTGCTCCCACTCGAACCAGGAACCCTCTTTTCTTGCGAGTTACCTTATGCTCTGATACCAGTTGTTAGAAAAACAGGACCGTGGAGCAATAAAATAAAACAAATGCAGAAACAAAACACAGAAGACACACAATACAAGAGAGACACAGATTTATGCGGTTCACCCAGTGTGGGCTACGTCAACCAGAGAAATTTTCAGGTCCTTCCTTTATTATTATCTAGCAAATAAAGGGATACAAACTACAACAAAACCCGTTGTAACTTCCTCTTCTTTCTCTCACAGTCTCCTCTCTTAGAATACAATATTGACCATCCACCATAGCCACAATACATTCCCCTCATAAAAGAGGGTTGTCTTCTAGGGAAAAAAACCCTAAGATAATCTCTATCGTTAGATCTGCGACCTTATAATGAACAGTCCAGATTTACAATGAAATTACAATATACTTTTATAAGGCAATTTTTGCTTCGGGGGCTTCACCCCCAAACCCCCATCAAGGGACACTGCCCACAGACCCCCCGGACCCCTCAGAGCGAGTACCTCCCCTATGCACTCCCCTGCGTGGAAGAGTGTACATACTTCTGGGGTGTAAATAATTCATGGGGTATAAACATGGTTGAAAGTAAAAGACCTATAAATTAGGAAGATAATCAGGCTCCACAACCAACACCCAGTACCCATCAGATTTTATATGGTGGATGTTGGTTTTATATGGATGGAGGCCAGTGGAAACAAATCAGAATCAGAATGATGTTTCAACACATAACTGGACAATAAATGCACAGGGAAGTGAGGCCACATTAACTTCAGTCAGGAAATTGAGTTAAAGTGAGAGCAATGGGAAGACTTAGTGAGAGAGGTGAACAAGACTGCTATGGGCATTAGGCCTTCTAGCAGCTTGGGGAGGAAAAGCTCAAAATCAAGAGAAATATGGAGCCCAAGCTTCAGACATTGAAATATGGTGCAATCAACACAGTTACAACAACAGAATGATCAAACCTCCATCATCCTGCAACTGCAACCGATCAACTAGATCTTCCATTCCCGAGCCATCCAATGTAAGAGGGAAAAGAAAACACGGGGAAATGAGTAAAACCGATCACAATGCAGCTATAATCAAACCTCCATTACAACAACATAATGATCCTCAGTTGTATCATCCATACCCGAGTGTTTCAAACAATTTTTACAGACAAAATGAAAAGAAACAAGAAGCTGACTTCTATTAACCTAAAAATCTCAAATCAATTACATAACCAGAGAATAACTCTGGCATCACAAGAATTACAAAATTGGGAGCTCTGCTCGACCAAATGAATCCGCTAACAAAATATTAAAACTATCTATTTATACTTTGAACTGCCCACCACCCTCAGGAGCGTGATCTGGCCTTCTTAGTCAAAGTTTTTCATCTGAGTAATCTTCTGTCAGAATGTGCATGTATCCTCTTGTCAGATGCAAATTGAGCTTGTCATGGGTCTGCAGGAAAATCTATCCATAGGGGTACCACGGGTTGATGGTTCATTCCCCATGGTTGGACCTTCCATGCCTTCCATGTATGGATTGAGACAAGGTTTCAAACACCGGCTCTACTTTCATTAACATCCTTTTCTCAGGAAATCAACAAGATTAAATGCCAAGGGGGTAGCCACGTGTACTCTTAAATTGTTGTCTGAGATCTCCTTCGGGTCTCTGGGCTCCGGGAAAATAAAATATCAAACCTCATCCTCTTTCATGCGCTTTTACTCAGAGCTAAGGATCTGAAAACATGTGGCTCTTGGATCAATGGCTAAGATCCCTTCGGGTTTCTAGGCTCCGGGAAAATCAAAACTCAAATCTTGCTTTTTCCCCTTCGCTTTCCTCCAAAGCTCTAGATCTGGCGCTGTGTGTCCATTTGAATCAGGCGAATGAGACTTACTCTAGGCCTTTGAGCTTCGACTTTTTTGAAATTAAAACATGAAAAACCCCATGGAGGAAAAACCCCTCAAGCAAAGGATCTACTGCCACGTGTTTCGACACTTTGGGACTTCGAGCGCTTTGGGACTTCGGGTACTTCGGGACTTCGGGCACTTTGACGCTCCTAGACTTTGGCCACTTCGAGACTTCAGGCACTTTGACGCTTTGGGCCTTCGGGACTTTGGGAGGCACTATCGCTAAGATTAATGACTCCCTAGTGATTTTGAGATCAATGGTTCATGATCGCTTCGGGAGTTTGGGCTTTAGATCTTCAAAAGTTTTATGCACTTCTCTATTCAAAACTCCCAAAGCTCATTTCCCCGAACACTTGGATTGACTGCCACATGTCCCCCTCAAGATCAATGACTCATATTTACTTCGGATTTCGGAACTTCAGACCTTTGACAAACAATTTTAACAATATTTCAAACCCCCGATTCCTGTGAACCGCCGATCTGATATTCTCAGGAATGTCCATTGTGGAATCTAATCTCGGTTGTTGCTTGCATTTCGAGCCTGAAATGGACTGCTATGAATGTTGCATTTTGACGTTTCTTGTGCAGGTCATGAACTTGGACAACCTGTTTCCCTTGACAACTATATGTGATAACAGGTTCCCTTATCTCCGTACCTACCCATCTTACTGCATGATCTATTCTTTCACATATTCTTATGGACACTTCATGTAGCCTTTATTGCAAATTTTCTAAGCCTGTATCTGAGTCTGTCGCACATGAAGTAATGTTACGCCAACTGAGTATCCCATCTGCAGTTGGGTTGACGTAATCCTCATCATGCATAGTTGTTATGTACAACTGGCTGATTTCCTCCAAGTCTAAGCAAGTAGGTTCTACAAACCTCTCCCCTTTTGATGGGTCTAATGGCGCAATGACCTTGTATTCTACTGACTCAAATGTCATTTTCCATGTCTTTAAGTTGATTATGGCCTGGCTATCAAATTCCCAATCCAATCCAAGCAATGTTGTATATGGTGTTGTGTCATCCACTATCTCAATTACTTCAAATTTTTCTTCAGTACACACTCCATCCAGGTCTACTTTCACTCCTTTTATCTTGCCAATCGGTAGAAATCTGTGTTGGTTTGCTAGTTTCAACTAAACGAGTGAATATCCTAATGTGGGCTCTCCCATACATTGCCATTTCTTCTTGTGTAATACATTGACTTTGGATCCTAGATCCAATATGATATCTCCAATGTTGAAATCTCTGATGTTGGAATTTAGCCTGAACTCCCTACTTGTTCTTCACCTTGTATGTAGGCGATTGACTATTTTTTGTTCTAATTTTCCTTTTGTCTCTATGCTACATATTTCTAATATATTTTGCAATATTTTGACAGAGGATAGATCATTTAGTAATTTTACACATGACTACAAAAAGCCTTTGATTGTACTTACTTGTCCCAGGGGCTGCATTTCTTTGGTATGATCCAACGATGGAGGCATATCGTACTCTGGTACTTCCTTGCTCTGCTACATAGTTGAAGTCGACGCAATGTCTTGCTTCAAAAATTGTTGTCTCGCTTGCTTAAATGTTTCCTTCTTGTGTTGTGCATTGAACTGCTTCCTTGGTTCGACATTCTTCTTCACCCACTGATATTGTACTGGCTCTTGTCGGACTGCGTCATTTCTGGTTTAGCTCCTCCACGCGTAACTATGTTGATATTTATTTCGTCATCCCTCACTTCTGCTGAAATCCATTGCACATTTTATTTTTTCTGATTCCTCTTTTCCTGTATCTTCCCTAGTAACGTAGGGCATTCCTCCGTGTCATGGTCAGATGCACGACAATACATACAAGTCGTTGGTGGAAGTGGAAATTCTCTTGCACAGTGTCCTGCTTGTTGACAATTGTGACATACCACTGGTCCTCTACCTCTTCCAAAGTCTCCTCTTTCTCATCCTCTACCTCTGTAGCCAGCTCGATCTCCTCGCGGCGCGTTATACTGAGGTGCCTGATTGTACCGAGGTTGCGCTATGTTGTACTATGGTTGTGTGGTATTAAATGGTTGTTGCGCAGTATTATACTGTGGTTGTGTAGTGTTGTATGGGGATGGGACTTGGTTAAAATGGGGTGCGGCTTGCCCGATCATCATTTCCGCCTACACCCTATATGCATCTGATATCCTCTCTATCATCAACTCCATGGTTGTACAATATTTGTCATCATGGATCAATGACTTGCAAAAGTTGCAATATGAACTCTTTGGGACTATCTCATATTTCTGCATCATTGGGTAGTGATATGGGTCATGACCTTGTTTCTTACAAATTTTACACCATAGTCCTCCTGTTGGTAATGTATTTGGAATTCCTACTACCATATACTGAACGAATGTTGGACATTTGTTCTTGTGGTGTCCTTCCATCCTGCATGTGGTACACCAAACGACTTCTCGTTTGTCCTTACTTTTTTTCTAGTTTAGATGGAACATTAAGTTCTTCAAATCCTCCTTCATCTCTTCAATGGTTGGATCTGTCTTCTGATATTGGTTTTCTTCCAGTTGCAAGGCTTCCTGCAGAACCTCTGCCTGTGTTTGAAACTTCTGTTGTCACTGTGGATACTTTAAGTGTGGTAATAGTGTATTGTAGAACATGTGCCTATGTTGTATATCTCTCATGAGATATTTCAATTTTCCTTCCAGTCATTTGAATCTCTGGTCAATATCCCATACAGATTCTCCTTTATTCTTTCTAATTTCTATCATCTTGTTCATGTACTGATCCTTTAAACTTGGCTTCTGAAACTCATTTATCAGTAACTTCTTGATTTCCACAATTGTTCTGGTTGTCCTTGGTGGATTGTTTGTCACTAAAATCATATACCAATCTAGTGCRCGATCCCTTAGTGTAATTGCTAGCTGTGCAAGTTTAGTGTCCTCGTCTATGATCTATTTTTCTTCCCATATCTTCTCACAGATAAACAATTGATTTTCTGGGTCATATGACACTTCTCCTTTGAAGTTTGGTAACCTGATGGTGGGATCCTGTCCTGCCATCCTGAATGATGAACTACTACCTCCACACAATGTAAATACTTGACTAATGATTCTTGAATTGACTCTTCTAGTTGTTGTTCCTTATGTAGATGTACTTCATGTTGTCTTTCTACTCTTGATATTCGGTTGTCTAAACGATGTTGTGATTTTTGGTGTGCTAGTCGCACATGGGTTTATGGGTTCCACACTAACACTAATATGAATAGGATTGCTTCCTTGAATTCCCACTTTTGGACCTCTCGTCTTCCTCTCATATGTTGCGTGTAGGATTCCCTCAATATTCTCCACAATTCAAAGATCCTCTACCTCTTCTTCTTCAGTTGCCAAGCCTTCCCTCTTCTCAATGTGAATTGGGGTCCACTCTAACTGTTGGATCCAGTTTATTGCATGGCTATCCTTCAATCTCAATATCCACTCCTGCAATAAATGTGGAAAATCATAGAAAAAGACTTCATGCAGATCAGTAAACACATACTTCTCAAGGTATTTGCGCAGTGTTATTCTAGGGTTTCTGTTATCTTTCTATGAAAACTCTAGCTCCTTTGTATTCAACCAACTTTCGATCTCTGGTTTTGTGGGATTCCAGGGTCTCAACATCTCCTTCTAGCAGTGCATTTTCAACTTATTCTTGTCTGATTCGGTATTATATTGACCCACCTTCTGTATATCTTACCCTCTTTTAATAGATCTCCTCTATTCAATCCTACACTCTTCCAACTAACAACGAAACCATTTGTTGGTTTGATATCTAAGTTTATACCTTTAACATTATTTCTCCAAGTTCAATCTATCAGGGTTCCAACAAAGCCTCTAAAGCTATCGACCCTCCTGGTAAACCAGAAGGCAATGCAGTGCACAGAGTAGACTACACAGTTCCACCTGCGATAGTCTTAATGGATGACTACAATACTCAGGTGTTTGCAGTCCAGGATTGAGTGGAGATCTGTGAAGTATGCACTGAGAGTTCTATTTAACTTATTAAAGAAATATATTGTCATTCCCACTTATGTATGTAATGTAATAAGCTCATTCATTCATCATGCTAATATCTACTCATAATAGTAAAAGAAACACATTCATTCAATCAAATAACACAGGTTTTACCGTGGTTCACACCCCCTTGGATACGTGCACAAAGGTTTGGATCTCCAGCTCTTCAATTATGACAATTCCAAAATTACAGCGCCACGTGATTTACAAATCCTCCTCAGTTGGGTCGAGATCTATTATGAGGCAGACTAGATCACACCAGGCTCCTCAGCCTATGATATAACCCACAAGATCCACCCTCCTTACTCCTCTACAACTCAACATCTTACAAAATTGGCTTGTATCATAGAGTATTACACTTACTTATCAAAACAAGACTTCGTCCTCCATGGTCTCTTTCAACTCTACTATTACTACCCAAAACTAAACCTCTCCTCTCTCTATGAGACCTAGGTATCTATATTTATACGTTTTTGGCTCATCATCCATTACAATGTATTACAAAAACCCTAACCCTAATTTCATTAGGTCTTCCATGCATGTGCGCGTGATGCTCTTCCTTCCAGCTATCGCTTTCCTCATGCATGCCTTTATTTCCCAAAATAGCCTTTCCTTCCGCGTTATCATGCTTCCAACATACACCCATATTGATCCTGCAAAACAACACCATAAGGTAGCGCATGCTCCATGCACCTTTAACCAATGTGGATCACTTCTCTGTCGCATCAATATCTCGTGTGCACTACTTTTGTGTCGCGCACAAATATTTACTGCACAAAATTTTGGTTCATGCACTAATACCTGTTGTGCTCAATTTTTGTGTCACTTGCTAATATTCCGCACACATTTCACTCTACGCGCTGCACCATGAAAAATTTTAGTACGTTCCCACTGCGCACCAGTACTCCACATGCACCATTAATTAAACTGTTGCATGACAATAATATACCCACATTGCGTGCACACCAACAAAATTCCTCTATGCTCTGCCAATACTATGCACACCATGCTTGCCAATATTATACGTGCGCACACCCAATCCACACCATTCAATGCCAAATTTAAGTGTTCACACCTGCACACCAATATTTTTTGTACATTACCACTTTGCACCGCGCAGTGCCAAATTTAAGTGCACACATGTGCATGCCAATATTTTCCGCGCGTTACCACTTTGCACCACACAACGCCAAATTTAAGTGTGCACACCATTATTTTTTGTACATTAACACTCTTCACTGCGCAATGCCAAATTTTAGCACGCGCAACCATGCACCCTTATTTTCCACACGTCACAAGCTTTTCACTGCACATCATGCATTTTTAGAGTGCACGCCTGCGCACAATCATTTTTATGCGCATCAATTCCTTGTGAATCTTGCTACAAAAATTGGAGCTTTTGCCTAAATTTTGCCCAATTTTCACCGTAGACATTCTACAACTATGAAATTTGTTCAATTTCACCCCGATAACACCAATTCAACCTTTGCAACAACAAACAGTTGTCGATTGACATTCCTAGAATGAATATTTACCAAACGCAATTCAAAAATTGAGAATTTTAATTAACTAATCTCATTCCATCTGTCATGGATTCCCTGTAACTTCAAATTTGACCAATTCTAGGTCTAAATTTGCTAGAACATATATTAAATTAAGAATATATCACCACATGGCCAAATTTCTCAACTTTCCCATGAATTTAACAACCGAAATTGGGGCTTTTGCCCAATTCCATGCAATTGCTTCTAATTTTTACCATGGACGCTCTGCAACTTGAAATTTAGCCACTTTGAAATCAATTCTCTGTGAAATTTCGTTTCAATTCAACTTACTCGGCCCATCCAAGCTCAGTGTTGAAAACAGGATCTTCGATACCATATTGTAACATCCCCAACATCCAACAGGGCTATGCAACATAAATTTTTTGAACTGTATACAAAATTAAAACATGTACACACAAAAAATATTGTGAAACTTTATATATAAAACTTAAAACAGACACATACATTTTGCAAATGCACAGATTCATACAAAATAATAATAAAAATACACATGCAACACACACCCTAAAAATAAACGCATAATTAATAATGCAACACATTATTTAACACACAATTGACACTTATATTGGTAAAAATATCACCAACTGCATGCAGACCTTCCACGAACCTCCAATCTTGAGAATACGCAGCTCATCACTCTCAGCAGTGGGTCACTCCCGAGCTGGGACTAAACTCCACCCGGGTAAAGGGATTCCTAGCTAGGATGATGTATCTCAAACAATAAGAAAAACTCCGTCACAAGTGCCAAGTCAAACTAACAACCTACAGTCCTTCATTCCCCACACACCTGTCCCATCCTAGGAAGTGTGCCCCTTCTCTTCTCAACATTCCTTCGGCTAGCCCACTTCCTTTTGGGGGCTTTAGCAACAGGTCGGATAGGAAGTATTAGAGCCCTGTAGCTGCAGTTTGGCACTTTTGGAAAATCAATTCCCAACAATTCTCTCACCTAGAGAGAATTTCTCACAAGCATGACAACCTGCCTCTTCAATATCCCATGGGCATGACAACACACCTCTTCAGTCCATCTCCCAAGATAACAAGGTACAGATACAGGTACAGGTATGGGTACGGGTATGGATACATGTACCAGAAGGTATGAAGGACATCTGAATGACTGAGTAAATGATGATCCCATCCCCCCGAATATGAACTAAGTCCATGCTATATGTATGCATGTCCCTAACTTAACACTTGTCATGTTCAGAACTACTTTGGTCCACTTTTCCCCATCCTTAGAACTTAGGATAAAGTAATTATCCATACTTTATACTTTAAGGAATATTAATACAATATTCTTTTTTGGCTTAAGCTCCCTAGCTTATCCATTTATCCTTAACTTTTAGCCCCCCTTTCCTCAACTAGTGGAGTTTAGTCCCCCATACTCTTTCATCGTGGTCGATCTACACACAATGATGTATTATATTAATGATAAGACATATAAAAAAATAGGCTCATTGGCCTTAAAATTG